>JAJSRW010001757.1:0-34241 GCA_022414725.1 Microglena sp. YARC
TAGGAGAATTTTCTCCAACAAGAACTTATCGTGGGTCCATGTTAAAAGTGATAAAAAATCCAAAAAACGTTAAATTTCTTTAATATAAATTTTAAATTAAAAATGTATTGCAATCTAGAGCTTTTAGACTAAATGAAATTTTAGTTCATTTTTAAATGCATTTTTATTTATAATTGCTCTCTTCAAGGCCCTTATAAAAGAGGGACGAGCACTCATTAACATAGAAAGGGGCCGAAGCCCCCTTAAATAGAAAGGGGAAAAATATGAGGCCCTTTATACTTTATAAAGGGGGCACCTTTATTTTTTTTTAGAAGGGGGTTAACTTTGGTTGGTCTAATTTTTGCCGCGTCTCTGGCTCCCTAAACCCCTTTAGTGGGTAACCCCTCCTTTCTGCGGATTCACCCATTTATATCCCCCCCCTAATAAGAAAGGGGCCAAATCCCTTTATATCATATCCCCCCCTATCTAAAAAAGGGGCCAATGCCCATAGGGGCAGGGATTCAGCCTGAATCGGGAGGCAGGGCTTCAGCCCTAACCCTCGATTCACCATAACCTTAGGGTAACCCCACAAGCGGGAAAGGGACCAGGTTAATGGACTGAACCGCTGCCCACTACTCACCCCCCCTCTTATTAGAGGTAGGGGATTAATTAAAAGGCATTGGCCCTCAAGCCCCTGATATAAATGGAGGGTAACCCTCCATATTTTATAAAAGGGCTTTAGAGGTAACCCTAAAAGGGCTGAGGGTTGAGGGGGGGGGTAGTTGGGGTTGAGGGTTAGGAGTTACCCTAAAGGAGGGTAGGGGCTTAGGATGGGTTTGGAATGGGGTTTAGGGGCATGGTCCCTCCATCTAACTCCTTTACCCCAGGGGGGTTAGAGTAGGACCATATTTGCCCCTAGGATTCTGCGTCCTTCCCACCAGGAGGGGAAGCAAAGGGGGGCTCGCCCTTAGGGGGCTTGGAGCCAAATGCCTCGGGCATAGCTTCTCCCAGAAGAATCCAGTTCGGGGTTCAGCCCTTGATAGAGAGCGCTAAGTAGATCCATATTTACATTACCCATACCAACCCTCACCCCCTTTATATCCCCTCAGCCCTTTATAGGGTTACCCAATTGTTAGGGCTGAACCTGCCACCGATTCAGGGCGAACGCTGCCCTGTTATGGGGCATTTGCCCGTTACTTATTAGGGGGGGTGTATGGACGGTCCTACGGGGAACAAACCCCTTGTATATCTTTATATCCCCCCCCCTTAATAGAAAGGTCGCCAATGCCTTTATATCCCCATAGGCCCCTAATAAGGAAGCGGGCATGCCCATAGGAGCAGGTTCAGCCTGGAATCGGCGGGCACGGTTCAGGCCCCAACCTCGGATCACCAAGGGGGTAGGGCTGAACCCTTGCCTAATGGCACTTGGCCCTTTTGGGGTAACCCCTAAAGGGCTGAGGGGCGGGTAGTATGGGCACGGGTTCAGCAATTGAATCGGGGGCAGCGGTTCAGCCTTGATCTTCACCCGCCATACTACCCCCCCCCTCATCCCTTTATAAATGAAGGGTTACCCTCATTGTACTATTTATTAAGAGGGGTTAGGGTCTGAACCTGCCACATTCAGGGTTGAACCACTATGCCCATACTACCCCACCCTCAGCACTTTATAAATGGAGGGTTACCCTCCATTTTATAAATGGAGTTAGGGGCTATTCCCCGATTCACGGCTGCAACTCCCTTATGGGCATTGGCCCTTTTATAGTTAGGGCCTAAAGGGTTCGGCCAACCCTCAACCCTAAGGGTACGGTAAGGGCTACCTATAGGGCATTGGCCCTTTAGGGTCAAACCCTAAAGGTGAGGGCCTTAGTAGTGATATAAGCAATTGGCCCCCCTTTCTTATTAGGGCCATTAAGGGCCCACTCGGCCCTTGTACCCATCGGATTCACCCCTTTATATCCCCCCTAATAGAGAAGGCGCCTACAGGGGGCCCATCGGCCTATGTCCCGTAGGGACCTCAAAGGCTAGCTTAGGGCTACTTTAGCATTGGCCTAAACCCCTTTATATGGAGACGGTAACCCTTCTTTATAACAAGGCTGGGGTGAGAGGGCCATTAGGTGGATATAAAGGGCCAAATGCAATAGGCAGGTTTCAGCCCTGAATCAGGGGGCATCAGCCCTAACCTTTATAAGATGGACGGGTAACTCCATTTATAAAAGGGCTGAGGTCTGTCTTCCACACCTCAGAAGGCTATGCCTTAAGGGCTATGCTTTAGGCATTGCCCCTAACCCCTTGTTAATTAGAGCGGTAACCATTCCTTTATAAAGGGCTGAGTGAGGGCCTTAGGGTTTGAGTATAAAGGGGCAATGCCATATGCGCAGGGTTCGCCCTGAATCGGGGGCATAGCAAAGCCCCTCGTGGGTAAACCCTAAAGGGCTGAGCGTGAGGGGTGGGCTCAGTACTTGGGGGAAGACAAAAGGCTTATTGCCTTAAGGGCGTATGCTTTATGGCATTGGCCCTAACCACTTAGGGTAACCCCTACCCTTATAAAGGGAACTCCCTCCTTTATAAAGGGAACACCTCCTTTATGTAAAGGGGAAGAGGGTGGAGGATGAGGGGGCCATATTCTTAGATAAGTTTGTGGCCCATGATATTGGGCCACCAAATAAAGTTTGGTGCCCATATAGTTAAAAAAAAAAGCTCCTTTCCTTAAGACCTTGTCAAGCGAAATATTGAAATGAAGGTTGACAAAAAGATGTATGATAATTGAAATCTAGGGACACTGTTCTAAAAAAGTAAATAGTAGTTTAACTACAGTACAACTAATTAGTTATCTTATTAACCCTCATAAATAAATAGGGTTTAGATAGTTTAATAAAAAACTTATCTAATTCATATAGCTTTAGCTATAAAAATTAAAGGTAAACCCATAATATATGTGTGTGTGTATAAAAATAAAACGATCAATGGAGAGTTTTGATCTGGCTCAGGCATGAAGCTGACATATGCTTAACACATGCAAGTCGTACGGAGGGACAGTCGCTATGTTGAAGTCAAACTTAACTAGTTTGTCTGATTGACAGGTGTAGTCGGACGGCGTGAGTAACGCGTAAGATCTACCTTTGGAGGGGATACACGGGAAAACGGTGTTTAATACACCATATGCTGAGGAGCTAAAGTTTTAAATCGCCGAAAAGAGGAGCTTTGCGACGATTAGTTTGTAGGGAGCTAACGGCCTCCCAAGACTACTATCCAGTTAGCTAGAGTCTGAGAGGATGATCAAGCCAATGGGACTGAGACACGGCCCAGATCCTACGGGAGGCAGCAAGTGAGGTAATTTACCGCAATGTTGGGCGAAAAGGCCTGAAGGAGGATACCGCTGGAGCGTATAAGGTTGTGAGATCATTAAACTCTTTTATCAGAGAAGAAGCACGACGAGTATCTGAGGATAATCCGGCTAAAATTGTTGGCTAACGGTATCTCGTGAGAGGTAGTTTATATCTGCATAACGGTATGTGAACAACAGTTAAGGCGGACAACCTTAAAAATTAGTGGTATATTCATTTTTTGTGAATTTTAGCTTGGGCATACGGGGGAGTTCAAAGGGATCTCAAAGGCTTATAAATTGATAAATTTTAAACATCTTTACATAAAAAAACAAACTATGATAATAAAACAGATTTAAAACCTCTTTCAGATATAGAAGAGCTTATTTTAATGGGTTCTATTTTAAGGTGATGGATCTTTCAAAAAAGAGAGAAATATGCTTTAGACACAGAGATGCCACTCTGTCTCACAAAAAATGGTAGTCGAGTGGAAAACTATCAAACATAATTAGATTGTGTCAAAACAAACCAAAGCCACCGTAAAGAAGCACTAATAAAGTGATTTTGTTAGGTTGAATTTTATACAAGTTTGGGTATACTTGAAAGAATTTTTTGAATTGTTTTATAAACAATCACCAACTGGTTAATTTTTGTGAAAACAATTATCCTGAGTTAATACAAAAATTGCCTTAGATCCAAATCTACTAGCAGATTTGGTTTATGGATGACGGAGTGCAAGACATGTTGTTCATTGTGGAATTTGCATACACAATGCTTTCGTTAGAAGAGCACCATTTATTGAAAGTTAGTTTTTAAAAATGAAGACCATAATTGTAATATTGTGAAAATCAAAAAAAAGTGGCAATTATTATTTGTATAGTTATTCCACGCAAGATTTTCTGTAGGATTGTTTGAAATCAAATTGAATCAACTGTGTCTGAAATTCCAGACATAGGTATACAAACTTAATTAAGTGTCGCCCATCAACCCCTCCTTCGGACCCTTGTTACCAAAGGGTGTTGAGGTGTTGGCCCTTTAGTAAGGAAGGTTACCCTCCCATATAAATGGGTTAGGCGCAGCAAATTCCAGGGGTTAGTTTAATATTGTTCCATTTTTAGTATTTTTTAAAGGCTTTTAAACCCTTTTTTTCAATTGAAACCATGTAACGACTGAAGAAACACATTTGCTCCCCTACATACTATTACTCTAGGGGAGCAAAGTAAGTATAGATCGAAATTTGTACACAAAGGGCTAAGATTTTCCTTTAGTATAAGGGCTTTTTCCGGTGTAAACAACTCTAACACGCAGAGCTCTTTTTGTAATTTTTGAGTGTTTAAAACAAGAATTACTAAAATAAAGAAATGATGGTAAGTCTATGCAAAAGAAACTTTGGATTTGAATGAATCCGTGCAGCAGCGGCGTCTGGCTCTAACAGTTTTTGTTAGAAATGCCGCCTCATAGGGAGTTCTTTAAGTAAAATCCAGATCATAACGGTTGAAGTCTAAAATAAGTACAACTATTTTGTGTGTAAGTTACATGATAATACCGTGAGGAAGTTCTATTACTTTAGAACGGAATGAAATAATATATCAACATTAAATTTGTAATTATTCGTCATTCTATCCATAAATAATATAGTTTTAAATAAGAATTTATTTAAATTAATCAGAACCCCCCGCGTAACGACGACTGAAAAAGGGAATTTTAAGTTTTACTACTTTTAATAAACATCTGGCGCTCATATTGGTTTCAGCAAGATATGAACAATTATATTTCAAATTTTTTTTTAATTGAATGAATTATTCTAAGTTCTGCTAGTGAGATGAATGTATAGTCTGAGCACATTAGAAAATAATGGAGGTTCTCGAATACGGGGGGAGCAAGCGTTTATCGAATGATTGGCGTAAAGCGTCTGTAGGTGGTTTAGAAAGTCCACTGTCAATCCAAAGGGCTCAACCTTGGTCAGCAGTGGGGTACTTCTAAGCTTGAGTATGGTAAGAGTGTAGAGGGACCCCTAGGCGTAACGTGAATGTGTTGATTTTAGGGAGAACACAAGAGGCGAAGGCGCTCTACTGGGCCAAAACTGACACTGAGAGACGAAAGCTAAGGGAGAGAATAGGATTAGATAAATCCGGCACTCTCTAAAATAAAAATGCCAAAAGTGTCCCTTATTTAGTGATTTATAAGGTGCACCAGCTATATCGTGAAACCCTATTTAAATGAAAAATCTGATCATACTAGGCAGACAAATAGGCAATCCCCGAGGAGAAGTCAAAAACAAATCCTCTTTTTTCAAACTGGGCCCTTTATAAAGCCCCTTTATAAAGTAAGCTTTAGCTATACATTTATAAAGGGGTTAGGGGCCTTATTTCTGGAAAGAATAACCCTTTTTAATTTGAATTTTAAGGGGGTTTTGAAATTTGTTTTCCTTGACCCGTAGAGACTATGAAGGGAACAACCAGGCACTCATATTGACTGGGAAGACAATTTTTTTGGGCTTCTTCGTAAACTGTAAAAAAGTCCTTGTCTTGTATGGCCCATAAAAAAGAACCTCTTTTGGTTCTTTTTTCCCATAATAAGCGGTTTCAAGCAATAAAAAATAAACCACAAAAATTAACTATGACAAATGAAAATAAAAAAAAAAAGCACTCTTGTTAAAAAGATGTGCGAAAAAAGGCAAAAAAAGTCACTCAAAAAGGAGTCTAAGAAATCCGTAAAGCTTTGATCAAAATATTTATTAAAGAGTTTCGAATCAACTATGCGGGTTTTGATTGGGCGTTGTTAGACGATACCGTAATAACACCACCCTCGTTAGAAACTGTACGCTTAGAGCAAAAACAAATCGTCGAGATTGGGTTGAATCCTATTCTTCTGTCATTCATTGTGTTCAAAAAAAGGAACTACTTTTGGTGACTCTAATCTATGTATTCCAAAACCAGTACAAGAGCGCTCGTTTGAGTTATCGACATTCTACTCGTCAAATGGAGTGGTTTTTATGGAAAATCTTTTTATTTTCGAAGAGTTTTTTTCTAATGAAGACGCAATTCAATTCAGTATACAGACGGGTATCAAAAAGAGGTTCAACTAACTGGTCTGAGATCTTAGGTAAATTCAAAGCATCTACCCGCGTAAATGTCAAATTGACAGAGTTACAAGGTATAATAGCACCCAATAATAAAAAACAATCAAGCGATCTTGGTTAAACCATATGGACAATTATTTTTTAATGACTCTGTGGTTAGACGATGGTTCACTAATGGGTGAACTAGGCCGTCAAGGTTGTTTTTCAACGGGTTCTATGCCTATAGACCAAGCCAAAATATTATTAATATTTTCACACAGTTTGGGGTTTTGAATGTAGAGTCACTGAACTTACGACACGACCAATGCAAAACGGTCATTATCCAACGCGTATAGATCTTATAGATCAAGATAATTTAATGAAATTATTGACAATCATCGCACCTATTATTCCTGTTAAGTCAATGTTATAAGTTTTGTTTTTTTCCGCATGATGTATCCTTCAACAACGCTGGGCCTCTGACTTAAAAAAACTGGTTTCGCCATGAGTGCATGAAGAACTAGATAAAATTTACTTTCTATAAAAGTTGCAATTTTATGCTTTGCAAGCAGAAGTCAGAAGAAGATATAGTCCAATAATATGACCCTAGTATTCTTAGCCGTAAACGATGGAAACTAAGTGCTGCAAAAAGCAGTGCTGTAGCTAACGCGTTAAGTTTCCGCCTGGGGAGTATGCTCGCAAGAGTGAAACTCAACGGAATTGACGGGGGCCTGCACAAGCGGTAAAAGCCACATATCTGCCGCAAGTCATTGTGAAATGACTTGTCTTTATTGCAAAGCAGTGCTCTTAAACCTTTCAAGAGAAAGGTTTTAAAAAACGTCCAACTTTTTTAACAGAAAAGCTTGCAGCCCGCAAGCCTTTAGGGTTACCCTAAAAGGGGTTAGGTAAGGCAAATATCTGGCTCATATCGGTGAAACTCTCTAAAAAGTAACGAAGCTTTTTAAAGACAATACCGAGGAAGTCTTAGTGACCCCGTAACGACTTGATTTCGAGTTTATTATCATAAGCATAATGCATTTTTTCAAAAAAGAAAAAAGTACAAAAGATCAGAGTGCTTAACAAAAAGCACTAACACGCAGGATCTTAAAGTTCTTAAACAAAAAGAAGTTTTAGAAAACTTGCATCTGGCACATTTGAGACTAGTTGATTAACTAATTAAGATTAAGGTATGTCTAATCCTTTATGTGAATAAAGTATACATAATTCTCCCAAAAGGGTCCATTGTTTAATGGGATTATGTGGTTTAATTCGATGTTACATTCGAAGAACCTTACCAGGTTTGACATGCCTAGAATTTCCCAGAGATGGGAAAGTGCCAGAAATGGAACTAGGACACAGGTGGTGCAATGGCTGTCGTCAGCTTCGTGCGTTGACGTGTACGGTTAAGTCCTGCAACGAGCGCAACCCTCGTCTTTAGTTTGATATACTCTAGAGAGACTGCAGTGCAAAACTGGAGGAAGGTGAGGATGATGTCAAGTCAGCATGCCCCTTACACCCTGGGCTACACACGTAATACAATGGCGCGAGACAATCAGAAGGTCGCCTGTTAAAGGTTAGCTAAATCGCTATTAATGACTGAATCTGTTAACCTCTGCCTTAGTTCGGATTGCTGGCTGCAACTCGCCTGCATGAAGCCGGAATCGCTAGTAATCGCCGGTCAGCTATACGGCGGTGAATACGTTCCCAGGCCTTGTACATACGCCCGTCACACAAGAAAGGATGCCGGAGCAAAATTCTTAGTCCAACCGTTTGGAGGACGGGGCTACCCTCATGCAACTGATCATGGTGAAGTCGTAACAAGGTAAGGCTACTGGAAGGTGGCCTTGGATCACCTCCTTTCAAATAATAAAGTTGTAGCACTATACCTTAATATAGGTATGATTAGATGCTAAAATGCGTTCAAACTTCCCCATTAACTGTCTTTAATCTTTAACCGGTGGGGCCTATTTAATTAATAAGCCCCTAACCCCTTTATAAATGGAGGGTAACCCTTCCATTTATAAAGGGCCATAAACAAGCCACCTTATTTTTTAGGGGGAAAGACAAGATGGGCCAGTTGGAGTACGCTTTTTTGATCTTTATAGCTAAAGCTATAAAGACACCTTTTTAAGGGGGCGCAGGTAGAACCTTACCCTCCTTAATAAACATTCTCAAATACCCTTAGATTATAGGGCGCGCTGGTTCTCTTTATAGCTTCAATGCCTTATTAAAGCCTTTATAAATGGAGGGTTACCTCCATTTATAAAGGGGTTAGGGGCAGAGCCCTCCCAGAAAAGGGTAGCTATAAAGAGAACCAGCGCGCCTATAATCTAAGGGTATTTGAGAATGGCCAAGGGCTATTAGCTCAGTTGGTTAGAGCGCACCCCTGATAAGGGTGAGGTCGGAAGTTAAATCTTCCATAGCCCACCCAACTAAAAATGGGCCCCTTCTAACCCCTTATATAATGGGGGGTAACCTATATATAAAGGGGCTTGCGGGAATGCCCTTATTTTTTTTAGAAGAAAAGATATAGCCGCCTTTATAGATTAGAGGGCCCTTTTTATTAAGGGGCCTTAGGGCTTTCATTATAGATTTCGCACTAAAACTTAAGGGTGCGTAGCTCAGTTGGTAGAGCACCGCCTTTGCAAGCGGGGTCGCAGGTTCCGAGACTGTCGCATCCACCTTTAGGCTTTAACGGGACCTTAATAAAAAGGGGTCCTGGGTATATTGTCTATGGGCAAATCCGGGGTCACCCTCCAAAAAAAACTTGACTTGAATGAACCCTTAAAAAGGGTTTGTGAAAACAAGATAGAGCCACAAGACACTCTATTTCAAAAACAAACTCCAAGGCCCCTTAATAAAAAGGGGCCGAGCCTAAGGCCCCTTAATAAAAAGGGGCCGAGTGGGCCCCTTGAGGGTCCAGGAGAATCCTTTTTATTAAGGGGCGCTGAAATATGCGGGGGTCTAACTTTTTGAAATAGAGGGAATGAGCGCAGGCTTGGTGGCCCTTAAAGAAGGTCAAATGAACGAAGGCTTACGGTGGAGACTAGGCACCAGAGACGATGAAGGGCGCAGGTACCGGCGATACGCTTCGGGGAGCTGGTAGTAAGCTTTGATCCGAAGATCCCCGAATGGGTAAACCCCAAGAACTTTCCTACAGAATTCATAAGTGGAAAGAGGCAACCCGGTGAATTGAAACATCTTAGTAGCCGGAGGAAGAGAAAGCAAACGCGATTCCCTTAGTAGCGGCGAGCGAAACGGGAACAGCCTAAACCTGTCAAAGGGGTAGTGGGAAGATCTTTTATGCCCTTATTTTTCCCTCCGCTAAAACTCAAAAAAGCTTTAGCTATTAACCCCTTTCAAATAAGGGAGGGGTTAAGGGGTTTAAGACAGGGCATATAAAAATTAATAGTATAAAGAACGAAACAGCTGAATCCTGTACCATAGATGGTGAAAGTCCAGTAGTTATGAACTAAGCTTTTATTAGATTATCTAATAAAAGATCATATCCCGAGTAGCATGGGACACGTGGAATCCCGTGTGAATCAGCGAGGACCACTCGTAAGGCTAAATACTCCTGGTGACCGATAGTGAAAGTAGTACCGCGAGGGAAAGGTGAAATAGAACCCCTGCGAGGGGAGTGAATAGAACATGAAACCGTAAGCTGACAAGCAGTGGGAGGACTTCGAATCTGACCGCGTGCCTGTTGAAGAGAATGAGTTTTGCGACTTATAGGGAGTGGGCAAGGTTAAGGAGTTATATCGGAGCTAAGCGAAAGCGAGTCTGAATAGGGCGATTTTAGTCACTTCTTATGGACCCGAACCCGGGTGATCTAATCATGGCCAGGATGAAACTTGGGTAACACCAAATGGAGGTCGAACCGACCGATGTTGAAAAATCGGCGGATGAGTTGTGATTAGGGAGAAATTCCAATCGAACTCGGAGCTAGCTGGATCTCCCCGAAATGCGTTGAGGCGCAGCGGATGTACGCACCATCTAGGGGTAAAGCTACTGTTTCGATGCGGGCTGCGAAAGCGGTACCAAATGTGGCAAAACTCAGAATACTAGATGTTTGAGTCGTATATCCAGTGAAACATGGAGGGATAAGCTTCTGTGTTAAGAGGGAACAGCCAGATCACCAGCTAAGGCCCCTAAATGGTCACTAAGTGGAAAAAGGATGTGAGAATGCTGAAACAACCAGAATATTCGCTTAGAGGCAGCAATTATTGAAAGAGTGCGTAATGCTCACTGGTAAAGCGTTCTTGCGCCGACAATGGCCGGGACTAAGTGAATGCCGAAGCTGTGGTATTTGTTTTCTAATTATAATCTTCTCCCCTAAAATATAATTGGGGTACTTTTTTATAATTAGAAGAAAATAGGTAGGGGAGCGGTTTGATATATGGGTGAAGTCTTCACGTAAGTGGGTTGGACATTATCAAAAGAGAATGTAAAACTTGAGTAACGAAAACATTGGTGAGAATCCAATGCCCCGAAAACCTAAGGGTTCCTCCAATACGTTCGTCGATGGGGGGTAAGTCAGGTCCTAAGGATAGGCCGAAAGGCGTACCCGATGGGTAACAGGTTAATATTCCTGTACTGTTCTATTGGGAACGAGTGACGAAGGAGGCTAAGCTTTAACTGTTATTGGATTGCGGTGGAAGCGTTTAGGTGTTGAGAGCTAGAATAAAAACTATGCTTGAGCTAAGACGTGATCCCTATCTTATCATGAGGTAGTAAGTGATGCCATACTTCCAAGAAAAACTTGAACACCTTAACAATAGAAACACCTGTACCTGAAACCGACACAGGTAGGTTGGTAGAGTATACCAAGGGGCGCGAGAGAACTCTCTCTAAGGAACTCGGCAAACTGGCCCCGTAACTTCGGAAGAAGGGGCGCCCTCTTAGAGGGTCGCAGTGACCAGGCTATGGCAACTGTTTATCAAAAACACAGCTCTCAGCAACGTCGAAAGACAATGTATTGGGGGTGACATCTGCCCAGTGCCGGAAGGTTAAGGAAGTTGGTTATTTGATTTTTCAAAAAAGCTGACGACTGAAGCCCCGGTGAACGGCGGTCGTAACTATAACGATCCTAAGGTTTTAGCTAGCTTTAGTAAAACTGAACTATATGCTGGAAACCCCTCAAAGTCTTTTTATGGTTGTTTTAAGCCATAAAAATAATAAATACTTCTTAAAAGCTTTTGCTTTTATGACAGCTGATCGGTACATATCTTCTATTTATTTAAATAAATAGAGACTCTTTTTATGGAGTCATAATTTGCCAAGATATGTGAAAATTCGATCAGACAAGGGGGCAATCAGCAGGGAAGAATGTTTGAAATACGCAGAAAAGGTAGGCAACCTTGAATCGGTCGATTTCTATAAACATAACCCTCAGAGACTATACGTTCGGAAATTTCTTCAAACAATTAATAAAAATTATGACAAAATTCGATGCACAATGGGTAGTAGGCTTTGTAGATGGAGAAGGTTGTTTTTATGTAGGTGTCAACAGAAACCCTAAGTTAAGATTTGGTTATCAAATTCAAGCTGAATTTGTTGTTGTTCAACATATAAGGGACATTCAAGTTCTTGAAGGTTTAAGACATCAATTTGGATGTGGGCAAGTTGTCGTCAATCACGGGGATCGCTATGCTTGGCGAGTCCGAGACTTACAACATTTAATAGAAATTATAATTCCTTTTTTTGAAAAACATCAATTTCATACAAAAAAAAAGATTGAATTTCAACGATTTCGAAACATTTGTTTAAAAATGAACGACGGGCTTCACTTAACAGAAGAAGGTTTTAAAGAAATTGCTGCCCTTGCAAAGAGTTTAAGGTTCAAGTAAATAGAGATTTAAGATAGAGTCCAGCTTTTTTCGAAAGAGATAAGATTATCTGAGCAAAATTCCTTGCCAAGTAAGTTTTGGCCTGCACGAAAGATGTAATGATCATAGCGCTGTCTCGGAGAGAGACTCGGTGAAATAGACTTGTCCGTGAAGATGCGGACTACCTGCACTTGGACAGAAAGACCCTATGAAGCTTGACTGTATTCTGGAATTGGGTTCGGGCTTTTCTTGCGCAGCCTAGGAGGGAGGCTATGAGGGTTTTCTTCTGGGAAAATCGGAGCCATCATTGAGAGACCTCTCTGGAAGAGCTAGAATCCTAATGGTGATCTTTGAATCAAGACACTTGACAGTTTCAGATGGACAGTTTATCTGGGGCGGATACCTCATAAAAGGTAACTGAGGTGTGCAAAGGTTCTCTCAGTCTGGACGGAAATCAGACATTGAGTGTAAAGGCAAAAGAGAGCTTGACTGCAAGACCGACAAGTCGAGCAGGGACGTAAGTCGGCCTTAGTGATCCGACGGTGCCGTGTGGAAGGGCCGTCGCTCAACGGATAAAAGTTACTCTAGGGATAAACATTTGTCCCGCCTACTTGAGAAAGTAGGGCAATAATTGGGTGAATTGCAAAGACGGCTAAGTAAGTCTAACAAACTTATATGCTAATTTGCAGCGAAGCGTATAACAGATTTCTATCGCGCTAAAACCTCCCCCTACAACTTCAAATAAGGGGGGATGCTTTATAATACCCTTATTTTTTCGGGCATTGATAAACGATAGTTGTTATACGAACGTTCAACGACTAGGAGGTGAGTTTATATCAAACAATAAACCTCCCAAGAGCGCCCGACATCTTTGATTTAATGATGATGACATAGTCTGAGCTTTAAGGAAACTTAAAGAAGGTAGGATAAAGAGCCTATTCCAAATATTAAGTATATAACTTCTCTAGGTTTCTTAGTATTTGGTAGAACCCCTTCTGGGAATTCTAGATAACATAACTGAACAGGCTGATCTTCCCCAAGAGTTCACATCGACGGGAAGGTTTGGCACCTCGATGTCGGCTTATCACATCCTGGAGCGGTAGTACGTTCCAAGGGTTGGGCTGTTCGCCCATTAAAGTGGTACATGAGCTGGGTTCAAAACGTCGTAAACGTCTTGCGACCTTGCAAAGTAATTTGCATGTAAAATTTGCCTCATATCGGAGAAACCCAACTCACTAGCTCAAACTAGTAAAGGGGTAACCCCGAGGGAAGTCGGGAACTATTAAATAAAAAATTAAAAATTATGAACCAAAAAAAGTAACTAAATATGAAGATAATAACATTAAAATTTCTAAAGAACTTAGAGATATTATTCATGGCTATATAATGTCTGATGGTCATGTTCGCAAAGAAGGTAACCTGAGTATTGCACACGGCGAGACACAAGAAGCATTCGTGAAATGGCTTTATAACAAATTAGCTACACTTCGAACGGAGACTCCCATTCGAATTTCAGGTAGGCCTTATAAAGATAAACCTGGTGTTACTTATTATTCCTATGCCTTTAATACAAGAAGTCTTTTACTTGGTTTTCATAAAATGTGGTATAAACCTTATAATTCAGTTAACAAAAAAGGAAAACCTATTATTGCATATAAAAAAGTTCTTCCTAAAAGTATCAATTGCTTCTTTAATTCGAAATTTCTTACTCTCTGGTTTGCTGGAGATGGTACTAAAATTCTTGGTTCAACTGGAGCTAAATTTGAAGCCACTGCTTTTACTGCTGATGAGAGACAAACATTAAAAGTACTTTTTAAAAAGAAATTTGATATTGACGTTAAAATTAATAAAGCTGGCTTTTCAAAAAAAAGAAATCAACAATGGACCATTAACATTAACGCTTCGGAATATCAAAAATTCAGAGTTTTAATCACAGAAATGAGTCTTATTGAAGATCTTTTTGCTTATAAACTGCATAAAAAAGAGTCAACTGCATAATTTATTATTTCATCCATTCCTTGACCCCGTAACGACTCTGTTCTAGTATAACTAGTAAGTTTAAATATTAAAACAATTTAAGCTGCGCATAGCTATTAAGCAAGCGGCAGGATAGCATTTATGCCTTTTTAAAAAGTAACATTTGTTATAACACGGCAACTCTTTTATTTATTAAAAGATGGTGGTATAGTCTAACCCCTAAGTAATTAGGGAATTGCGTTTGCCCTTACCCTACGGGGGCAAACGCTCTAGGAGACAGTTTGGTCCATATCCAGTGTGGGCGCTAGAGTATTGAGAGGATTTGAACTTAGTACGAGAGGACCTTTTCAAAGCAGTCAATAGTGTATTGGTTATTGTTCCAACAGTAAACGCCAAGTAGCCATACTGCAAGGGATAAACGCTGAAAGCATATAAGTGTGAATCCCACCTCAAGATGAGTACTCTCCGGAAGCCTGTTGGGGGGCGCGTAAGCAAAGCAAAGCGGAGTCTTGTCGACTCAGGTTTGTGCTTTCCCGACAAAGCAACCGAAACGAAAGGTCACAGCTAGACTAGCTGGATTTATAGCTTTTGCTATATAATATAGATGTTACATGTAAGGTCAGTAATGATTTTAGTGGAGACACACTAATGACCGATAGATTTTGACCTACAATTTATTCTACCAGGCTGAGCCTGGTTATTTACTTTAATTAAAGATCTATAGCTGGTATATGGGCTTTGCCCATAAACCCCCGCAAGACCCTTAGATTATAGGACTTTATAGCTTTAGCTATAAAGCCCTATAATCCTATAGATCTTTAATACCCCTAGTATTGGTGTTCCACGTTAATCTTGAACCACTCTAACCCATCCCGAACTTAGAGGTGAAAGAGATTAAGAGATTTAAAAACTTAATGGGGGACTGTTTGGAAACTAAATCTTAATGCCAATTTTAAGTGCTCTCTCAAATATGGTCACAAAAATCTAGATTTTTGTGACCATATTTAGTGTTTAGTACAAAAAAATTAAAATAGCTAAAGCTATACTGCAAAAGTATAGCTTTAGCTATTTTTTAAAAGTTTGAAAGAGGGTTGTTTTCCTCTTATATAGCGTTAGGACCCCCTGCCCCTTAAAAGAGTGGCCCTAACCCCTTTAGGGTAACCCTAAAGGGTTTTAAATTTAAAATGTCTTTGCCCTTTTAAAATAGGGCCACAGCTAAAGCTGTACACTTTTAAAGGGCCACTCTTTTTTTGAAGGTCCAATGCCCTTAAGGGTTTGAAGCGTAACCCCCCTTCAAGTCAAGGCCCCTTAGCCCTTTAGGGTTACCCTAAAGGGGTTAGGCCGAGCCCTGTCTTCATGGGCCCCCATACCACCCCCCCCTAATAAGAAAGGCCCTAAAGGGGCCCCACAGCTTTAGCTGGGGCCTCCCAAGGTCTAAGAGGGCCCTTTCTTATTAAGGGGGGGGATATAAAGGGGTGAGGGGCCTGAGGGCTCGGCCCCTTTTTTATTTTTATTAAGGGGCCTTGAAGGGTGGCCCGGCAATAAATCTTTATTTTTTATTCGCAGGGACGCCCCCTGCTGAATTCTAGGGTGTCCTACAAAGCCAGAGCCTATAGTTTCTTCAAGCCAAGTATTGGAACCTGAACTAAAAGGAGAATGGGTGTCCCAGAAAAATCTTAAATAAAAACGACTCAACTTAACCCCCAAGTGGGGTCCTCCAAAATTTTTTGTTTGGATTATGGGCTTTTCTTTGAAAGTATTTTGAAAATTGGGGGCAAAGAGCACTTCAAATATGGTCTAAAAAAGCGTAGCCAATGCCCTTACTAAGTGCTCGGTGCCCTTTCCAGTAAGTGGTGCCCTTTCCAGTAAGTGGTGCCCTAAAGGGTTACCCTTTTAGGGTTACCCCCTTTACCTTTAGGGTTACCCTTTACCTTTAGGGTTACCCCCTTTACCTTTAGGGTTACCCTTTACCTTTAGGGTTACCCCCTTAACCTTAGGGCTGGCTGGGTTACCCAGCCCGTAGGGACCCTTTAGGGTGACCCAGCCAGCTTTAAGGGTTACCCAGCCCGAAGGGACCTTTTAGGGTGACCCAGCCAGCCCTAAAGGGACCCTTTAGGGTGACAATGAATAAATAAACCTGTCATGGCTGCCGTACTGTACACGCACGTACACAGTGTGTACGTAAGCACCCGAGCTCGGATTTGCAGTCTCTGTAGCGTTTGGTAAGAAGCTGCCACAGCTGCCACCAGATTAGTCAAATACTGAGCTCGCCACTGATAATTCGATAACTAAATAAATAAAAATAAAATAATATTATGAAACCAGCCAGCCCTAAAGGGGACCCTTTAGGGTGACCCAGCCAGCCCTTTAGGGTGACCCAGCCAGCCCTTTAGGGTGACCCAGCCAGCCCTTTAGGGACCCTTTAGGGTGACCCAGCCAGCCCTAAAGGGACCCTTTAGGGTGACCCAGCCAGCCCTAAAGGGACCCTTTAGGGTGACCTTTCCAGCCAGCCCTAAAGGGTGCCCTAAAGGGTGACCTTTCCAGTAAGTGGTGCCCTAAAGGGCTGGGCTGGCTGGGTCAGCCCTTTAGGGACCCAGCCAGCCCAGCCCTTTAGGGACCCAGCCAGCCCAGCCCTTTAGGGTGACCTTTCCAGTAAGTGGTGCCCTTTAGGGTGACCTTTCCAGTAAGTGGTGCCCTTTAGGGTGACCTTTCCAGTGGTGCCCTAAAGGGTGCCCTTTCCAGTGGTGCCCTAAAGGGTGACCTTTCCAGTAAGTGGTGCCCTAAAGGGTGCCCTTTCCAGTAAGTGGTGCCCTAAAGGGCTGGCTGGGTCAGCCCTTTAGGGCTGACCCAGCCCTTGAGGGACCCAGCCAGCCCAGCCCTTTAGGATGACCTTTCCAGCCAACCCTTTAGGGTGACCTTTCCAGCCAGCCCTTTAGGGTGCCCTTTCCAGTAAGTGGTGCCCTAAAGGGCTGGCTGGAAAGGTCACCCTAAAGGGTAAGGGCTGAACCCTGCCCTATGGGCATTGGCCCCTTTATAAAGGACCCTCAAGGGTTCGGCCTAACCCTCGGATTCACCCCTTTATATCCCCCCCCCTAATAAGAAAGGGGGGGGGGTAGTATGGGGGTAAGGGCTATGCCCTATGGGCATTGGCCCTAACCCCTTTATAAATGGAGGGTAACCCTCCATTTATAAAGGGCTTTAGGGTAACCCTAAAGGGCTTAGGGGCCTTAGGGGTTACCCTCCATTTATAAAGGGGTTAGGGGGGTTACCCTAAAGGGTTCATTCTTTAGGGGTGATCGCATTTTTGTGACCATATTTGCCCCTAGGATTCAGGGCTCGGCCCTAGGGGGCCTTGATTAGGAGCGTGTTTAAAAGACAAGAAGTTGCAGGAATGTTGTTTTTTCGATATATTAAGTTCACCTGGCTTCAAAATAGAGGCTTGTACTATATATTTCATTTATTAAATGAAAGTTTATCGGAGAAAATTAATCTTATTATTAAACTTAAAAATTATGACAGCAATTCTTGAACGTCGTGAATCTTCTAGCCTATGGGCTCGTTTTTGTGAGTGGATCACTAGCACAGAAAACCGTTTATATATCGGTTGGTTTGGTGTAGTAATGATTCCTACTCTTTTAACTGCTACTTCTGTATTCATCATTGCATTCATCGCAGCTCCTCCAGTAGACATCGATGGTATCCGTGAACCAGTTTCTGGTTCATTATTATACGGTAACAACATCATTACTGGTGCTGTAATCCCTACTTCAAACGCTATTGGTCTTCACTTCTACCCAGTTTGGGAAGCAGCTTCTTTAGACGAATGGTTATACAACGGTGGTCCTTACCAATTAATCGTTTGTCACTTCCTTTTAGGTGTTTCTTGTTACATGGGTCGTGAATGGGAACTTTCTTTCCGTTTAGGAATGCGTCCTTGGATTTGTGTAGCTTATTCAGCTCCTGTTGCTGCTGCAATGGCTGTTTTCTTAATCTACCCTATCGGTCAAGGTTCTTTCTCTGATGGTATGCCTTTAGGTATTTCAGGTACTTTCAACTTTATGATCGTATTCCAAGCTGAACACAACATTCTAATGCACCCTTTCCATATGTTAGGTGTAGCAGGTGTTTTTGGTGGTTCTTTATTCTCTGCAATGCATGGTTCATTAGTAACTTCATCTCTAATCCGTGAAACTTCAGAAAACGAATCTGCTAACGAAGGTTACAAATTTGGTCAAGAAGAGGAAACTTACAACATCGTAGCTGCACATGGTTACTTTGGTCGTTTAATCTTCCAATACGCTTCTTTCAACAACAGTCGTTCATTACACTTCTTCTTAGCTGCTTGGCCAGTTATCGGGATCTGGTTCACAGCTCTAGGATTATCTACAATGGCGTTTAACCTTAACGGTTTCAACTTCAACCAATCTGTAGTAGATTCTCAAGGTCGTGTATTAAACACATGGGCTGACATCATCAACCGTGCTAACTTAGGAATGGAAGTTATGCACGAACGTAACGCTCACAACTTCCCTCTAGATTTAGCTTCTGTTGAAGCTCCTTCTACTTCTGTTTAATTTTTTAAACCTAAGTGGGATTTCTTAAAAAGCATACGCTTTTTAAGAATTTTATTTGCTAAAAAGCATGAAAAAGCTTAGCTTTTTAAATATTTGATTTGCTTTACAAAAGCACATGAAAGTTAAAAAGCTAAGCTTTTTCATGCTTTTTAGCATTTTATTTTTTTCTTTGACACTAAGTGCTCTTTGTGTAGGAGTATCTAGGCTGAGGGACTTTAGACCCGCTTCGATTCCTCAGAACCGTACGTGCAGCTTTCACTGCATACGGCTCCTCCCAAAGTATGTAAGGGTGTTCGCCCTTATTAGCGGCTGTTAAACGTTCCTGGGCCTGGGTAGGACCGCAGGGGACAGTAGACCGATGTCAATGTAGTAGAGTACTTTCTCTGAGGGTGGATCTGTAAATTTTCGCGGTATATCCTTATGACAGTGGATGCAGAGTACTCTGAGGTTATTGGGGTGGTTGGAACCTCCTAGGACAAGGGGGACGTAATGGTGAAGCTCGGATTTCTGGTCAATGAGGATGGTACCGCAGCATTGGCACAGACCCTTGGATTTGTGAAGAAGTTGACCTCTGATGCCCCATTGCCATTCGACGGCTTTTCTGAGCAGTTTTGGCTGGTCATCGGGGTGATACGCACTTAGACCTTCTATGATCTTAGGAGTGGCAACAGGTACTGTGCCGAAGTCCAAGAGCTGAAATGATTGGTCGTTGTGTCGAGTGGTACGGGGGGTAAGTTGGATACCCCAGTACCGTGATTTGCCAACCTTAATCAGGTACTTTTGCCACATGAATTGGTAAAGTGCGGTATCGTCAGTTTTCTTGCCCACGGCGAACTTCTTCCCTCGGTAGAGGTAAGTGTACAGGTACCTGCGGGTTATGTGAAAGATCTCATAACGTAAGTACCTGAAAGTGTTAGATGAATTTGCGCTCCTATAGAAATTTGCCCAACCTCTTAGAATAAGAAGTACCTGCCTGAAGGCTCTGTGAGGGTACGGAAAGTATTTAAAGGGTTTTTTTTTAGGGGGCGTATGACTCTAGGATATTGAGGCATGTTTCTTTTAACTTTAGCTATAAGTTGCTCGACAGCTTTGCGGGGTGGGTAACAGTATTGTTTGGTTTCCCCGTGTCTAGTTATGGAAGAAAATTGAAAGCCGACAAATTTAAATTCTAGTTTTGGTGGTTCGGAGATTTGGAGCTTCTCGGGGGAGGCTTCTAATCCGCGTATGGCCAAGAAGGCGTTTATCTGAATGAGTGCAGCTTGGAGTGCAGCTGGGCTGTTCACGAAGAATAGGCAGTCATCAGCGAACCGGTGGAGTCTAAAATACGTGAGGTCTTTTATTAGTCTTGCACTGAGGGTGTTGATTGGGGTGAAAGACCAACCTCCGTATTCTACCGAGGTTTGGTTTTAGGAGGTAGTTCGTCGCGCCTGGATTACGGCTCTTACCTAGTTGTTCGAGTTCTGCATGGACAGCGTTCATGTTGGCACAGTTGAGGATGCAAACGAACGGTTTGCCATCATAGTTGAATTGAAAGCGCCTTGCGGGCCAGGGGGGTTGTTCAGGGATGATATGGGAGAGATCGACACAATTTTCGATACCGTTTAGAACGATGTTGGAAATAGTGGGGGAGATGGGTCCTCCCTGTGGGACTCCCATATGGGTGGGTTGAGGTTCATTTTGCGGGAATAATGTACCCTCAGTGTCAATGAACCCTTGCTTTAGCCATGATTTCATTATGGGGCGAGGAATGATTTGAATAGGGGTGGGGCCTATGTTCGTAGTAGAAACGTTTGTAAGTATAAATTCGTGGTCGATCCTTTCGAAGCATTTGGTGATGTCTAAGGATACGGCATACTTTGGTAGGCCAAGTTTTTTTTCGTTGCCAAAGGGAGAGGCTGACTGATTTTGCAGCTCACCCGGGGATCTGAATCGTCTGAAGCCGAAGCTTCTTTGGTCGGCAGATTCCTCTTGGAAAACGTCTAGCACGATGTTATAAAGGGTTTTGTACTGCTCGATCTATGTATGAAGGAATCGACAGGGGTCGTAAGTTACCATTTGGTTTAGGTATGTAGATTCTTTTAAGGGGGGTGGCTTTGTAAGAGTGGGGTTTCTTAACGGCTATCCATACAAGTTCGATCATTCTTTCGTACGTGGCTTGCTTAACCGGGCGATCGACGTCGCCGATACCTGGTGTCCTGGCCCCTAGGGCAGCAATAGTTCTATATACAGCGAAGCCTTGACAGGTTTTATCTCGGGGGATGTATTTGACTAAACGTTTAACTTTTAAGGCATCGGACCTTAGGCCGGTCCGGATTGCCTCTCTTAATGCCGCGGCTAGTTCTAGTTGTAAAGCAGCGACTCTATTTTTCATATCTTGTATTGTTCCCCCTCCAGGGGGACGGAATCTATCTCTTGCTATCCGACGAGCGTGTTGTTTTCTTTTTTTTTTAGGACCAGCTAAGGTAGGGTATGTTTTCATTTCTCTTGTAAAAGCCATGATTAGATTTTTTTGGGTTTACGAGGATTTTCTGAGGTTTTGGAAGTGGCGGGAGTGCGACGTTTAGTAGAGGATTTTGTAGGTTCGGTACTAGTGGTCGTTACGAGAGCAATGTTAGTGCGTGGTACCGCTTTTTTGGTTTTGGCTTTCCGAATTTGGTCGTTAATGATTAATTTGTTGGACTCAATGGCTAATTGTAATAGCGGGTCTTGATCGTCCTCTGGGAGTTCGATGGCTTCTAGAGGTTTTGGGATAGGGCGAATAAGGCCCGGAATTTCGCCGTTGTTAAGGTGTTCTTCTAGGAGGAAGAGGTTGGAGCTGTTGATAACGATACCGTCGTTGAAGGTTAGGGTATGAAACTCAGAAGCTATACAATTTGCGCGGCGGCCTTCATTTGATAGTATGAATTCCCCAGCGTCTTCTCCAGGAGGTATATGTCCACTAGTGGGGATGTATTCTTTAACTAAAGAGAAACTTGCGTCGGTTGGTTGGGCGGCTTCGGTTCCAATTAGTTCTTTCCATAGGGTCTGGATTAGTTCTAGAAGAGTTTCTGGGTCGACCGTTGACGCTGGGAAGGCTTTAATTACAGTTGTAGGGTCGTATAAGGGTTTGCTTTGCCAAAGCCCATATAATTGTGCCATAATGCCTAATCTGTGGGTTACCAAGGTGGTCTCGGTAATTTGAGAGTTGGTGAGAACTTTTACCCCACGTGGGGGTTTAGTTAGGGCTAGAGTGTTGACAAGTTCCTGTAAGTATGCAGGTCTTTTTGTCGTAGCTAAATTAAGTAGTTCCTGGGCTTCGAACCCTAAAGTTCGGTTTATAGCGATGGTAGCCGCTAATCGTTTGCACTGATAATTTGTGGAAAGTTGACGAGCTATGAAACGCATGGTAGGGAGTTGTTGGATTTCTGAAGTCGTGATTTGACCAGAGAGAGTAGCAGAGATCTGAGCTCTCCAAGCTATGAGGAATACCGTGGTTTCAATTAAAGCAGTGCGTTCTGCGTTAGACTCTTTCCAGCTGGAGAAGTCGCGTTTGGCTACTCCAGGTATTATAAATTTCTTGTTTATATTTGGCATATACAGGTAGGGATTGATATTTCGGGTGGAGTAGATCCCTTCGGCTGGATAACCTTATACCAGGTCTTCATCCTGGATCCACCCTATTTTCAGCAAGAGGTCTGATATTGGAGGGGTTTTTATACAAGGGAAAGTGAGTAGTGGGTGTAATTTGTAACCGGGATGGTTACATCTCGCCGCCGTTGGTAACACCAAGTCGTGACAGCCGGCGGGTCATGGATATTCTTTTTAACTAGATTGACCTACTTTGAATCCGTTATATGAACGGAATTGGGAATCTCCAAGTCAGCACGCTTACGCGTTTATATTGCACGCATATGATAGGATCAGATATGCAGTGTCATCCTAATGCGGAACGAGGTCCGATTTTAGAGGTTAATTCCTCTGCAACTCATTATAAGTAGGCGTCTGCTTTTTGGAGTTTCATCCACCCTTCCTAGTAAGGAGTGGGGTGTTTTAGTACGCTATCCGATAAGGTACGAAGTGGGAAAAGGGTTAGGATGTAGTTCTAAATCCGGAGGAGATATACTTTGGGTTTTACCTGAGGAAATGAGGGTAAAACAATTGACTGGACGAGGGGAAATTAGTCCGGCTCGTGCCAGGTAGCGCACCATTGCTACATGCTCTCTCTGGTACAAGATGACGGAAATTTTAAATACACTACTTTGCTTTCGCTATCCGTACTAATGAAAGAGTTTTGCTCTCGCGAGCAGAAATCTTTTAGTTACCTTTCCTAAATTTTCCCGCCTAAAGCTAGTGAAGTCAGTAGACGTATGTCCTCGGCTGCTATAAGACCATAGGGTTTCCCCACAAGCCCCGCCGAGTAGGAACAGGAAATCCAAAGTGGTCCTGGCTTTCTTAAGGCATTACTATATAAGACTGTTGCGTATCGCACGCTCCTCATCAAGGCCCCTCTTTATAAATGGAAGGGTTACCCTCCATTTATAAAGCCCTTTAGGGTTACCCTAAAGGGGTTAGGGCCAATGCCCATAGGGCATAGCCCTTACCCCAGACTACCCCCCCCCTTTCTTATTAGGGATATAAAGGGGTGAATCCGAGGGTTAGGCCGAGCCCCTGCCCTTGACCCCTTTAGGGTTAGGGCAGGGAAATAGGGTCACAAAAATGCGATGGAAGGGCCCTCACCCCCTTATATCCCCCCCTAACCCCTTTAGGGTAACCCCAAAGCCCTTTATAAATGGAGGGTTACCCTCCATTTATAAAGGGGTTAGGGCCAATGCCCTTTATATCCCCCCCCCTAATAAGAAGGGGGGGGGTAGTATGGGCAGGGTTCAGCCCTTACCCCCTTCCCCTTTGGGGTTACCCTAAAGGGGTTAGGGGTGAATCCGAGGGTGGGGTGAGGGGCCTTAAGGGTGACCCTCCATTTATAAAGGGGTTAGGGCTGAATCCTGACCATACTACTCCCCCCCTTCTTATTAGGGGGGGGTATAAAGGGGCATTGGCCCCTTTCTTATTAAGGGGGATAGAAGCCAATGCCCTTTAGGGCATAGCCCTAAAGGGTTTTTTGAGACCATATTTCCCCATATCACCCCCCCCCTCACCCTCAGCCCTTTATAAATGGAGGGTTACCCTCCATTTATAAAGGGGTTAGGGCTATGCCCCAAGGGCTGAACCCTGCCCATACTACCCCCCCCCCTTCTTATTAGGGGGGGGGGATATAAAGGGCATTGGCCCTAACCCCTTTATAAATGGAGGGTAACCCTCCATTTATAAAGGGCTTTATATCCCCCCCCTAATAAGAAAGGGGGGGGTAGTATGGGGGCCCATGAAGACAAGGGGCTATGCCCATACTACCCCCCCCTTCTTATTAGGGCCCTAAAGGGGCCCACTCGCCTAACCCCTTTATAAATGGAGGGTAACCCTCCATTTATAAAGGGCTGAGGGCCTTAGATATAAAGGGCCCCTTTCTTATTAGGGGGATATAAGGCTCGGCCTAACCCCTTTATAAATGGAGGGTAACCCTCCATTTATAAAGGGCTAAGGGCCTTGACCCCAGAAAAATTGTCAAGCTTTGCCCCCCCTATTAGGGGGGGGATATAAGGTTTTTTTAGCCATATTTAAAGAGGGGCAATAGGGTCTCCAAAAAGTTGTAAAGGCCAATGCCCTATAGGGCATAACCCTAAAGGGTTTTTGATATTTCCCCCCCCCTAAGAAGGGGTAAGGGCTATGCCCTATGGGCATTGGCCCCTTTTTTATTAGGGGGGGATATAAGGGGGCTCGGCCTAACCCCTTTATAAATGGAGGGTAACCCTTCCATTTATAAAGGGCTAAAAAAACCCCTTTAGGGCTATGCCCTAAAGGGCATTGGCTTCTATCCCCTTAATAAGAAAGGGGCCAATGCCCCTTTATACCCCCCCTAATAAGAAGGGGGGTCAGCCAACCCCTTTATAAATGGAGGGTACCCTTAAGGCCCCTCACCCCACCCTCGGATTCACCCCTAACCCCTTTAGGGTAACCCCAAAGGGGAAGGGGGTAAGGGCTGAACCCTGCCCATACTACCCCCCCCCTTCTTATTAGGGGGGGGGGATATAAAGGGCATTGGCCCTAACCCCTTTATAAATGGAGGGTAACCCTCCATTTATAAAGGGCTTTGGGGTTACCCTAAAGGGGTTAGGGGGGATATAAGGGGGTGAGGGCCCTTCCATCGCATTTTTGTGACCCTATTTCCCTGCCCTAACCCTAAAGGGGTCAAGGGCAGGGGCTCGGCCTAACCCTCGGATTCACCCCTTTATATCCCTAATAAGAAAGGGGGGGGGGTAGTCTGGGGTAAGGGCTATGCCCTATGGGCATTGGCCCTAACCCCTTTAGGGTAACCCTAAAGGGCTTTATAAATGGAGGGTAACCCTTCCATTTATAAAGAGGGGCCTTGATGAGGAGCGTGCGATACGCAACAGTCTTATATAGTAATGCCTTAAGAAAGCCAGGACCACTTTGGATTTCCTGTTCCTACTCGGCGGGGCTTGTGGGGAAACCCTATGGTCTTATAGCAGCCGAGGACATACGTCTACTGACTTCACTAGCTTTAGGCGGGAAAATTTAGGAAAGGTAACTAAAAGATTTCTGCTCGCGAGAGCAAAACTCTTTCATTAGTACGGATAGCGAAAGCAAAGTAGTGTATTTAAAATTTCCGTCATCTTGTACCAGAGAGAGCATGTAGCAATGGTGCGCTACCTGGCACGAGCCGGACTAATTTCCCCTCGTCCAGTCAATTGTTTTACCCTCATTTCCTCAGGTAAAACCCAAAGTATATCTCCTCCGGATTTAGAACTACATCCTAACCCTTTTCCCACTTCGTACCTTATCGGATAGCGTACTAAAACACCCCACTCCTTACTAGGAAGGGTGGATGAAACTCCAAAAAAGCAGACGCCTACTTATAATGAGTTGCAGAGGAATTAACGCTCTAAAATCGGACCTCGTTCCGCATTAGGATGACACTGCATATCTGATCCTATCATATGCGTGCAATATAAACGCGTAAGCGTGCTGACTTGGAGATTCCCAATTCCGTTCATATAACGGATTCAAAGTAGGTCAATCTAGTTAAAAAGAATATCCATGACCCGCCGGCTGTCACGACTTGGTGTTACCAACGGCGGCGAGATGTAACCATCCCGGTTACAAATTACACCCACTACTCACTTTCCCTTGTATAAAAACCCCTCCAATATCAGACCTCTTGCTGAAAATAGGGTGGATCCAGGATGAAGACCTGGTATAAGGTTATCCAGCCGAAGGGATCTACTCCACCCGAAATATCAATCCCTACCTGTATATGCCAAATATAAACAAGAAATTTATAATACCTGGAGTAGCCAAACGCGACTTCTCCAGCTGGAAAGAGTCTAACGCAGAACGCACTGCTTTAATTGAAACCACGGTATTCCTCATAGCTTGGAGAGCTCAGATCTCTGCTACTCTCTCTGGTCAAATCACGACTTTCAGAAATCCAACAACTCCCTACCATGCGTTTCATAGCTCGTCAACTTTCCACAAATTATCAGTGCAAACGATTAGCGGCTACCATCGCTATAAACCGAACTTTAGGGTTCGAAGCCCAGGAACTACTTAATTTAGCTACGACAAAAAGACCTGCATACTTACAGGAACTTGTCAACACTCTAGCCCTAACTAAACCCCACGTGGGGTAAAAGTTCTCACCAACTCTCAAATTACCGAGAACCACCTTGGTAACCCACAGATTAGGCATTATGGCACAATTATATGGGCTTTGGCAAAGCAAACCCTTATACGACCCTACAACTGTAATTAAAGCCTTCCCAGCGTCAACGGTCGACAGAAACTCTTCTAGAACTAATCCAGACCCTATGGAAAGAACTAATTGGAACCGAAGCCGCCCAACCAACCGACGCAAGTTTCTCTTTAGTTAAAGAATACATCCCCACTAGTGGACATATACCTCCTGGAGAAGACGCTGGGGAATTCATACTATCAAATGAAGGCCGCCGCGCAAATTGTATAGCTTCTGAGTTTCATACCCTAACCTTCAACGACGGTATCGTTATCAACAGCTCCAACCTCTTCCTCCTAGAAGAAACACCTTAACAACGGCGAAATTCCGGGCCTTATTCGCCCTATCCCAAAACCTCTAGAAGCCATCGAACTCCCAGAGGACGATCAAGACCCGCTATTACAATTAGCCATTGAGTCCAACAAATTAATCATTAACGACCAAATTCGGAAAGCCAAAACCAAAAAGCGGTACCACGCACTAACATTGCTCTCGTAACGACCACTAGTACCGAACCTACAAAATCCTCTACTAAACGTCGCACTCCCGCCACTTCCAAAACCTCAGAAAATCCTCGTAAACCCAAAAAAATCTAATCATGGCTTTTACAAGAGAAATGAAAACATACCCTACCTTAGCTGGTCCTAAAAAAAAAAGAAAACAACACGCTCGTCGGATAGCAAGAGATAGATTCCGTCCCCCTGGAGGGGGAACAATACAAGATATGAAAAATAGAGTCGCTGCTTTACAACTAGAACTAGCCGCGGCATTAAGAGAGGCAATCCGGACCGGCCTAAGGTCCGATGCCTTAAAAGTTAAACGTTTAGTCAAATACATCCCCCGAGATAAAACCTGTCAAGGCTTCGCTGTATATAGAACTATTGCTGCCCTAGGGGCCAGGACACCAGGTATCGGCGACGTCGATCGCCCGGTTAAGCAAGCCACGTACGAAAGAATGATCGAACTTGTATGGATAGCCGTTAAGAAACCCCACTCTTACAAAGCCACCCCCCTTAAAAGAATCTACATACCTAAACCAAATGGTAACTTACGACCCCTGTCGATTCCTTCATACATAGATCGAGCAGTACAAACCCTTTATAACATCGTGCTAGACGTTTTCCAAGAGGAATCTGCCGACCAAAGAAGCTTCGGCTTCAGACGATTCAGATCCCCCGGGTGAGCTGCAAAATCAGTCAGCCTCTCCCTTGGCAACGAAAAAAAACTTGGCCTACCAAAGTATGCCGTATCCTTAGACATCACCAAATGCTTCGAAAGGATCGACCACGAATTTATACTTACAAACGTTTCTACTACGAACATAGGCCCCACCCCTATTCAAATCATTCCTCGCCCCATAATGAAATCATGGCTAAAGCAAGGGTTCATTGACACTGAGGGTACATTATTCCCGCAAAATGAACCTCAACCCACCCATATGGGAGTCCCACAGGGGAGGACCCATCTCCCCCACTATTTCCAACATCGTTCTAAACGGTATCGAAAATTGTGTCGATCTCTCCCATATCATCCCTGAAACAACCCCCCTGGCCCGCAAGGCGCTTTCAATTCAACTATGATGGCAAACCGTTCGTTTGCATCCTCAACTGTGCCAACATGAACGCTGTCCATGCAGAACTCGAACAACTAGGTAAGAGCCGTAATCCAGGCGCGACGAACTACCTCCTAAAACCAAACCTCGGTAGAATACGGAGGTTTGGTCTTTCACCCCAATCAACACCCTCAGTGCAAGACTAATAAAAGACCTCACGTATTTTAGACTCCACCGGTTCGCTGATGACTGCCTATTCTTCGTGAACAGCCCAGCTGCACTCCAAGCTGCACTCATTCAGATAAAACGCCTTCTTGGCCATACGCGGATTAGAAGCCTCCCCCGAGAAGCTCCAAATCTCCGAACCACCAAAACTAGAATTTAAATTTGTCGGCTTTCAATTTTCTTCCATAACTAGACACGGGGAAACCAAACAATACTGTTACCCACCCCGCAAAGCTGTCGAGCAACTTATAGCTAAAGTTAAAAGAAACATGCCTCAATATCCTAGAGTCATACGCCCCCTAAATAAAAAAACCCTTTAAATACTTTCCGTACCCTCACAGAGCCTTCAGGCAGGTACTTCTTATTCTAAGAGGTTGGGCAAATTTCTATAGGAGCGCAAATTCATCTAACACTTTCAGGTACTTACGTTATGAGATCTTTCACATAACCCGCAGGTACCTGTACACTTACCTCTACCGAGGGAAGAAGTTCGCCGTGGGCAAGAAACTGACGATACCGCACTTTACCAATTCATGTGGCAAAAGTACCTGATTAAGGTTGGCAAATCACGGTACTGGGGTATCCAACTTACCCCCGTACCACTCGACACAACGACCAATCATTTCAGCTCTTGGACTTCGGCACAGTACCTGTTGCCACTCCTAAGATCATAGAAGGTCTAAGTGCGTATCACCCCGATGACCAGCCAAAACTGCTCAGAAAAGCCGTCGAATGGCAATGGGGCATCAGAGGTCAACTTCTTCACAAATCCAAGGGTCTGTGCCAATGCTGCGGTACCATCCTCATTGACCAGAAATCCGAGCTTCACCATTACGTCCCCCTTGTCCCTAGGAGGTTCCAACCACCCCAATAACCTCAGAGTACTCTGCATCCACTGTCATAAGGATATACCGCGAAAATTTACAGATCCACCCTCAGAGAAAGTACTCTACTACATTGACATCGGTCTACTGTCCCCTGCGGTCCTACCCAGGCCCAGGAACGTTTAACAGCCGCTAATAAGGGCGAACACCCTTACATACTTTGGGAGGAGCCGTATGCAGTGAAAGCTGCACGTACGGTTCTGAGGAATCGAAGCGGGTCTAAAGTCCCTCAGCCTAGATACTCCTACACAAAGAGCACTTAGTGTCAAAGAAAAAAATAAAATGCTAAAAAGCATGAAAAAGCTTAGCTTTTTTAACTTTCATGTGCTTTTGTAAGCAAATCAAAATATTTAAAAAAGCTAAGCTTTTTCATGCTTTTTAGCAAATAAAATTCTTAAAAAGCGTATGCTTTTTAAGAAATCCCACTTAGGTTTAAAAAATTAAACAGAAGTAGAAGGAGCTTCAACAGAAGCTAAATCTAGAGGAAGTTGTGAGCGTTACGTTCGTGCATAACTTCCATTCCTAAGTTAGCACGGTTGATGATGTCAGCCCATGTGTTTAATACACGACCTTGAGAATCTACTACAGATTGGTTGAAGTTGAAACCGTTAAGGTTAAACGCCATTGTAGATAATCCTAGAGCTGTGAACCAGATCCCGATAACTGGCCAAGCAGCTAAGAAGAAGTGTAATGAACGACTGTTGTTGAAAGAAGCGTATTGGAAGATTAAACGACCAAAGTAACCATGTGCAGCTACGATGTTGTAAGTTTCCTCTTCTTGACCAAATTTGTAACCTTCGTTAGCAGATTCGTTTTCTGAAGTTTCCACGGATTAGAGATGAAGTTACTAATGAACCATGCATTGCAGAGAATAAAGAACCACCAAAAACACCTGCTACACCTAACATATGGAAAGGGTGCATTAGAATGTTGTGTTCAGCTTGGAATACGATCATAAAGTTGAAAGTACCTGAAATACCTAAAGGCATACCATCAGAGAAAGAACCTTGACCGATAGGGTAGATTAAGAAAACAGCCATTGCAGCAGCAACAGGAGCTGAATAAGCTACACAAATCCAAGGACGCATTCCTAAACGGAAAGAAAGTTCCCATTCACGACCCATGTAACAAGAAACACCTAAAAGGAAGTGACAAAACGATTAATTGGTAAGGACCACCGTTGTATAACCATTTCGTCTAAAGAAGCTGCTTCCCAAACTGGGTAGAAGTGAAGACCAATAGCGTTTGAAGTAGGGATTACAGCACCAGTAATGATGTTGTTACCGTATAATAATGAACCAGAAACTGGTTCACGGATACCATCGATGTCTACTGGAGGAGCTGCGATGAATGCAATGATGAATACAGAAGTAGCAGTTAAAAGAGTAGGAATCATTACTACACCAAACCAACCGATATATAAACGGTTTTCTGTGCTAGTGATCCACTCACAAAAACGAGCCCATAGGCCTAGAAGATTCACGACGTTCAAGAATTGCTGTCATAATTTTTAAGTTTAATAATAAGATTAATTTTCTCCGATAAACTTTCATTTAATAAATGAAATATATAGTACAAGCCTCTATTTGAAGCCAGGTGAACTTAATATATCGAAAAAAACAACATTCCTGCAACTTCTTGTCTTTTAAACACGCTCCTAATCAAGGCCCCCTAGGGCCGAGCCCTGAATCCTAGGGGCAAATATGGTCACAAAAAATGCGATCACCCCTAAAGAATGAACCCTTTAGGGTAACCCCCTAACCCCTTTATAAATGGAGGGTAACCCCTAAGGCCCCTAAGCCCTTTAGGGTTACCCTAAAGCCCTTTATAAATGGAGGGTTACCCTCCATTTATAAAGGGGTTTAGGGCCAATGCCCATTAGGGCATAGCCCTTACCCCCATACTACCCCCCCCCTTTCTTATTAGGGGGGGGGATATAAAGGGGTGAATCCGAGGGTTAGGCCGAACCCTTGAGGGTCCTTTATAAAGGGGCCAATGCCCCATAGGGCAGGGTTCAGCCCTTACCCTTTAGGGTGACCTTTCCAGCCAGCCTTTAGGCACCACTTACTGGAAAGGGCACCCTAAAGGGCTGGCTGGAAAGGTCACCCTAAAGGGTTGGCTGGAAAGGTCATCCTAAAGGGCTGGGCTGGCGTGGGTCCCTCAAGGGCTGGTCAGCCTAAAGGGCTGACCCAGCCAGCCCTTTAGGGCACCACTTTACTGGAAAGGGCACCCTTAGGGCACCACTTACTGGAAAGGTCACCCTTTAGGGCAGCCACTGGAAAGGGCACCCTTTAAGGGCACCACTGGAAAGGTCACCCTAAAGGGCACCACTTACTGGAAAGGTCACCTAAAAGGGCACCACTTACTGGAAAGGTCACCCTAAAGGGCTGGGCTGGCTGGGTCCCCTAAAGGGCTGGGCTGGCCTGGGTCCCTAAAGGGCTGACCCAGCCAGCCAGCCCTTTAGGGCAACCACTTACTGGAAAAGGTCACCTTTAGGGCACCCTTTTAGGGCTGGCTGGAAAGGTCCACCCTAAAAGGGTCCCTTTAGGCTGGGCTGGGTCACCCTAAAGGCCTTTAGGGCTGGCTGGGTCACCCTAAAGGGTCCCTAAAGGCTGGGCTGGGTCACCCTAATAGGGCTGGCTGGGTCACCCTAAAGGGCTGGCTGGGTCACCCTAAGGGTCCCCTTTAGGGCTGGCTGGTTTCATAATATTATTTTATTTTTATTTATTTAGTTATCGAATTATCAGTGGCGAGCTCAGTATTTGACTAATCTGGTGGCAGCTGTGGCAGCTTCTTACCAAACGCTACAGAGACTGCAAATCCGAGCTCGGGTGCTTACGTACACACTGTGTACGTGGCAGGTGTTACAGTACGGCAGCCATGACAGGTTTTTTATTCCATTGTCACCCTAAAGGGTCCTTTAGGGCTGGCTGGGTCACCCTAAAAGGTCCCTTCGGGCTGGGTAACCTTAAAGCTGGCTGGGTCACCCTAAAGGGTCCCTACGGGCTGGGTAACCAGCAGCCCTAAGGTTAAGGGGGTAACCTAAAGGTAAAGGGTAACCCTAAAGGTAAAGGGGGTAACCCTAAAGGTAAAGGGTAACCCTAAAAGGTAAAGGGGGTAACCCTAAAAGGGTAACCCTTTAAGGGCACCACTTACTGGAAAGGGCACCACTTACTGGAAAGGGCACCGAGCACTTAGTAAGGGCATTGGCTACGCTTTTTTAGACCATATTTGAAGTGCTCTTTGCCCCCAATTTTTCAAAATACTTTCAAAGAAAAGCCCATAATCCATAACAAAAAATTTTGGAGGACCCCACTTGGGGGGTTAAAGTTGAGTCGTTTTTATTTAAGATTTTTCTGGGACACCCATTCTCCTTTTAGTTCAGGTTTCCAATACTTGGCTTGAAGAAACTATAGGCTCTGGCTTTGTAGGACACCCTAGAATTCAGCCAGGGGGCGTCCCGCGAATAAAAAATAAAGATTTATTGCCGGGCCACCCTTCAAGGCCCCTTAATAAAAAATAAAAAGGGGCCGAGCCCTCAGGCCCCTCACCCCTTTATATCCCCCCCCTTAATAAGAAAGGGCCCTCTTAGACCTTTGGGAGGCCCCAGCTAAAGCTGTGGGGCCCCTTTAGGGCCTTCTTTATTAGGGGGGGGTGGTATGGGGCCCATGAAGACAGGGCTCGGCCTAACCCCTTTACGGGTAACTCCTAAAGGGCTAAGGGGCCTTGACTTGAAGGGGGGGTTACGCTTCAAAACCCTTAAGGGCATTGGGACCTTCAAAAAAAGAGTGGCCCTTTAAAAGTGTAACAGCTTTTTAGCTGTGGCCCTATTTTAAAAGGGCAAAGACATTTTTAAATTTAAACCCTTTAGGGTTACCCTAAAGGGGTTAGGGCCACTCTTTTAAGGGGCAGGGGGGTCCTAACGCTATATAAGAGGAAAACAACCCTCTTTCAAACTTTTTAAAAAAATAGCTAAAGCTATACTTTTGCAGTATAGCTTTAGCTATTTTAATTTTTTTGTACTAAACACTAAATATGGTCCACAAAAATCTAGATTTTTGTGACCATATTTGAGAGAGCAGCTCAAAATTGCATTCAAGAATATAGTGTCCAACCAAGTCCCCCATTTTAAGTCTTTTAATCTCTTTAATCTCTTTCAACCTTTTAAGTTCGAGTATGCGGGTTAGAGTGGTTCAAGATTAACGTGCGAACACCAATACTAAGGGGTATTAAAGATCATATCGGAATGCGTATAGGGCCTTTATAGCTAAAAAGAGCTATAAAGTCCTATAATCTAACGGGTTTGCGGGGCGTTTATGGGCAAAGCCCATATACCGCCTACTGATCTTTAATTAGTAATAACCAGCTCAGCCTGGTAAGAATAAATTTGTAGCCGTCAAAAATCTAATTTCGGTATTAGTGTGTCCTACCACTAAAATCATTACTGACATACAATGTAAAACATACTATAATTATATAGCGAAAAGCTATAAATCCAGCTAGTCTAGCTGCCTGACCTTGTCGTTTCCGGTTTGCTTTGGTCGGAAAGCACCAAACTCAGTCGACAAGGACTCCGCTCTCTTTGCCTTTGCTTACGCGCCCCCCAACAGGCTATTCCCGGAGAAGTACTCCATCTGAGGTGGGATCTCACACTTAATATGCCTCTCACCGTCTTATCCTCTTGCAGAGGGCTACTTTGGCGTTCTACTGGTTGGAACATAACCAAATACCTATCTGACTGCTTTGAAAAAGGTCCTCTCGTACTTAAGTTCAAAATTCCTCTCAAATACTCTAGCGCCCACACTGGATATGACCAAACTGCTCCAGCACGTTTGCCCCGTAGGGTAAGGGCAAAACGCCCAATTCCCTAATTCTTAGGGGTTTAGACTATACCACCATCTTTTAATAAATTAAAAGAGTTGGCCGTGTTATAAACAAATGTTTTACTTTTAAAAAAGGCATACAATTGTGCTATCCCTGCCGCTTGCTTAATAG
>JAJSRW010000210.1:0-30857 GCA_022414725.1 Microglena sp. YARC
GTATTCTGGCTCACTTTGCCTACATCTACCGACGTGGTAAGTATCAATTTCAGCCACGCTGTAAGTTACAGTTCACACACGCGTGTAAGTACATATTTGACCACACTGGTAAGTGCAGTTCCAACGCCTGTAGTACAAGTCTCACCACGTGGTAGTACAGTTCACCACGCGTGTAAGTACATTTGACCACACTGGTAATGTACAGTTCAGACCACGCTGGTAAGTACATTCACCACGCTGGTAGTACATTTTACCACGCTGGTAAGTACATGTTCACCTCGCTGGTAGTCATTTTACACGCTGTATAGTACATTCACCACGCTGGTAAGTAACTTTCACCACGCTGGTAGGAAGCCTGCCCTCCACTGCCTCCCTTCCCATTTCTCCCTCCCTCTCCTCCCTCCTCCTTCCTCCCTCCTCCTCCCCCTCCTTCCCTCCCTCCCTCCCACCCCCCTCCCTCCGCCCTCTTCTCCCTCCTCCCTCCTCCCTCGCAGATCCGCCCTCCGCCTCCGCCCTCCTCCCGCCCTTTCGCCCCCCTCCCACCTCTCGGCCTTCGCTCCCTTCCACCCTCCTCCCTCCCCGTCCTGCCCTCCCGCCCGCCTCCAGCCCGCCTTGCCGCCCTCTCCCCTCTCGCCTCCTCCCTGCCTCCCTGCCCTCCTCCCTCCTCCCTCCTCCCTCCCCCCTCCCTGCCTCCTCCCTCCTCCCTCCTCCCATCCTCCGCCTCCCTGCCACCCCTCCCCCTCCCTCCTCCTCCCTCCCGCCCTCGGCTTCCTCCTCCGCCTTTCCGCCCTCCCTTCCTTCCCTCCCTCCTCCCCCCTCCCGCCCTCTCGCCTCCTTCCTCCCTTCCACCCTCCTCCTCCGTCCCTCCTCCGCCGCCGCTCATTCCGCCCTCTCCCCTCTCGCCTCTGCTCCCGCCTGTGATCGTCCCTCCTCCTCCCTCCCTCCTCGCCCTCCCTACCGCTCCCTCCCTCCCCCCCCCTCTCCTCCCTCCTCCCTCCCTCCTCCCTCCCTCCCTCCTGTCCCGCCCCCTCCTCCGCCTCCTCTCCCTCCCTCCCTCCCTCCCCTCACTGCCCTCCTGTTCCCTCCTGTCCCCTCCTTGTCCCCCTTCCTTGTCCCTCCTGTCCTGCCTCCCGCCCTCCTCTCGCACCCCTCCCTCTCGCACCGCCTCCCTCCCTCCACGCCCTCCCTCCCTCCTCTCCTCTCTCACCCGCTCCCCTCCCTCCTCCTCCCTCCTACTCCCGGCCCCTTGAGGATCCCTTCCTCCCTCCCTCCCCTCCTACGCCCTCCCTTCGCCCTCGCCTTCCGCCCTTGTCCGCCTCGTCCACCGTCCCACTACCTCACGCCCTCCTAGCCTCACTTACCCGTCCCTCCTCCCGCCCGCCCTCCCTCCCGTCTTCCCCCTCTTCCCTCTCGCCCTCCTCCCGCCCCCCTGCCCCTCTCTCCTCCCTCCCTCCCTGTCCCTCCTCCCTCCCTCAATCCTGCCCTTCCATCCTCTCCCGCCCTCCCTTCCACCTTCCACCCTCCCCCTCCCACCCTCCCCTCCCCCCGCTTCCTTCCCTCCACCCCTCCCTCCCTCCTCCCTCACCTCCTCACATCCCCGCCCTCCCTTCCACCCTTCCACCTCCCCCCTCCCTCCCTCCCCTCCCTTCCCTCCCCTCCCTCCTCCCTCCCTCCTCCCTCCCTCCCTTCCCTCCCTCCTCTCTCCCGCCTCCTTCCACCTCACGCATTCGCCCTCCCTTCTCCCTTCCGCCCCCCTCCCCCCCTCCCGCCCTCGTTGCCTCCCTTCCTCCCTTCACCCTCCTCCCTCCGTCCCCCCTCCGCCCGCATTATACTCGCCCTCTTCCCTCTCGCCTCCCTCCTCCCTCGACTCCTCCCTCCTTGCTCCTCCCTCCTTGCCTCCTCCCTCCTCCCCCTCCCTCCTCCCTCCTCCCTCCCTCCCCCTCCCTCCCTCCTCCTTCCCCTCCCTCCCTCTCCCTCTCGCCTCCCTCCTTCCCTCCCTCCCCCCTCCCTCCCAGCCTCCCTCCTCCTCCCTGCCCATCCTCCCGTCCTCCCCTCTCTCCCTCCCTCCCTCCCTCTGTCCCTCCTCCTCCCTCCGCCCTCCCGCCCTCTTCCTTCCTCTCCCTCCGCTCCCTCCCTCCTCTCCTTCCCTCCTCCCTCCCGCCCCTTCCCTTCCTCCTCCTCCTCCTCCAGCCTCCCCTCCGCCCTCCTTCTGCCCTTCCGCCCCCTCCCACCCTCCCCGCCCTCCGCCTCCCTTCCCTCCCTTCCACCTCCTCCCTCGCGTCCGCCCTCCGCGCCTCCGCCCGCCCTTCCGCCCTCTTCCCCCTCTCCCGCTCCCTCCCGCCCTCCCTGGCTCCTCTCTCACCTCCCTCCTCACTGTCCCTCCCTGCCTCACTCAATCGCAGCCCTTCCATCCTCGACCGCCCTCCTCTTCCACCCTTCTCAACCCTCCCTCTCCCCCTCCACCCTCCTCCCTCCGCTTCCTCCCTCTCTCCCTCCCTCCATTCATCCCTCCCTTTCCTCCTTCCCTCCTCCAATGATTGAGAGCGTTTGAATGAGAAGTTCCGATGCCAGGTGGGCAACAGAGCAGTGCCGCAGCCAAACCGGAAGTCTTAATCTTCACCTCCCCCTTTATCTTCTTTCCCTCCAGAGCTCAAGTGATTGCCAGAGGACGATGATTGCTATCGCCAAACGTTTCGCATAGGCTGGACTTCAACACCCTCAGCCCTACTACACTCTCATATCGAATCTCTACGGGTGCTCCACGTGTGTAATTTAAATCAAACCAACCAAATGCAAACCAAACCAAACCAACATCCCTTAACCAACATATCTAAACGCAAACCAACATCTTAACCACATCAACCAAACCAACATCTTAACCAACATCAAACCAAACCAAACCAACAGTCCTTAACCAAACATCAAAACGCAAAATCAAACCAACATCCAAACCAAACATCCTTAAATTACAAATTCATCCTTTGTCCTGTTCCCTCACAGATCCAAGTCAATGCCAGAGGATGATGATCTCGCTATCTAACGTTTGCTATGGGCTTGGGTGACCTTAGCACCCTCGCCCTACTAACTCTCAACCAGGGCTGTGCAGGAGCTCCAACGCGTGTACACTTAATCAAACCAAACAAGTCAACGTCGTTCTCACCTCATCTCTTTGTCCCTGGTCACCCTCCCAGAGCTCAAATCAAAATGCAGAAGAGATGATCGCTATTACGCCAACGTTTGTATGGGCTTCGATGTCAACACCCTCAGCCCTACCTACACTCTCAACTGGGGCTCTGCGGGTGATTCTAATGCACTCGATATTGCTACGGCTCTGGGCTTCGACAGGGCAGTCATCGCATCTGCACGTGAGATTGCTGCAGCAAACTATTGAAGAAACGGACAGAGGTGAAGCACTTGCAGGCTGTAGCAGAGGTGCACAGTAATTGCTGGCTTTGTGTTTGGTGGTTTTGGTGGGGTGTGTGGGGTAGTTTGGAGTTGGGGTGGTTTTGGTGGTTGGTTTGGTTTTGGGGTCGTAGTTTGATGGTTGGGTTGGGTTGGAGTTGGTCGTTGTGTTTATTGCCATTTCTTCCTCGGCTTTGCAGTCTATTAATTGCATCTGCATTGTGCGGGTTGCCGGTGCAAGCATTCTGAAGAGAAGAGGGCTGGTCAGTAGGGATTTGTGCCAGTAGGAGTCGGGTTAGTGGGGTGTTGCCATGGCCACTCCAGTAGGGTGGGGTCAGATGGGGTGTTTTAGCGTTGTCAGTGGGTACTGTGCTGTTGTGTCCAGTGGGGTGTATTTGCCATGGGTCAGAAGGGTGGGTCCAGTGGGGTGGGTTAGTGCGGTGTTCCATGGGCAGTAGGGTGGGTCAGTAGGGTGTTGCTGTGTCAGTGGGGTGTATTCCATGGCGTCTCAGAAGGGTTGGGTCAGCTGGGAACTGGTTAGTGCGGTGTTGCCATGGTCAGTAGGGTGGGTCAGTGGGTGTTTGCTGGTGTGGCAGCGGGTGTATTTCCATGGGTCAGCAAGGGAATGGGTCAGTGGGGTGGGTTAGTTCGGGTGACTTGTGCCATGGGTCAGTAGGTGGGTCCAGTGGCGGTGTTGCTGTTGGTCAGTCGGTGTATTGCCATGGGTCAGAAGGGCGGTCATGGGGTTGCCATGGGTCAGTAGGGTGGGTCCAGTGGGGTGTTGCCTGTTTGGTCAGTGGGGTGTATTGCACATGGGTCAGACGAAGGGCGTGGAGGTCGTCAGAGGTGGTATTAGTGGTGGTTGTTAGCCATGAGGTCTGAGTAGGGTGGGCAGTGGGGTGTTGCTGATTTGGTCAGTGGGGTCGTGTATTTCCATGGGTCAGAAGGTGGGTCAGTGGGGGGTCTAGTGGGGTAGTTTTGCCAATGGTCAGTAAGGGTGGGTCAGTGGGTGTGCTGTTGGTCAGTGGGGTGTTATGCCATGCTGCGTCAGAAGGGTGGTGTCAGTAGGGTGGGGTAGTGGGTCATAGATTGGTTTGCATGGGTCAGGCCCTAGGGTGGGTTCAGTGGGGTGTGCTGTTGGTCTAGTGGGGTGTATTTCCATGGTCAGAAGGGCACGTGGTTCCTGAGGTGGGGTGAGTTAGTGGGGTTTTGCATGGGTTCAGCTAGGGTGGGTCAGTGGGGTTGCTGTGTGTCAGAAGGGTGCGTGCATAAGTTTGGGGTTTTGCCATGGTTCAGATAGGGTTGGCAGTCCCTAATGCTTCTTAAACTGATGAAACCAAAGATGAGCTGGACTGTGGGTAGGAGTACCTGCGGGCGTACCGTGGAATGATGAAGGTACATTCTCCAAAAATATCCTAACCAGATCGTGCATGTCATCTTTCGCGGGTACCGGTGTTCATGATTGAGGTATCATTCACAACACCCCTTAACTAGGATCTGGAACGTAAGGTAGGTAATAGGCTACCGTGCTCTATGTTGAGGATACATTTTTCCACAACCCTAACTGAAGGATCTGGACTGTCGTAGGACACTGGCGGTACCGTCGTTTATGTTCTGAAGTACCATTTCCACAACCCTAACCATAGGTATCCTGTGATTCGTGAGGTTGAGTGCGAAATCTGGCGTACCGTGTAATCATGTTCTGATGGTACATTGTCACAGATCCCAACTACGCGAAGCTGCGGGTCTGGTAGGTAGTTGGTACACGTGAAATTAGTCTGTGGCCTATCATTTCTGCGTAAGCAATTCTCGGCTAAGCTCTTATACCTGAGGCAGCTCAGCCGGCACTCAGACTGAGTGACCCTTCTCTCGCTTCAGAGGTAGCCCGAAGAGTGTCAGGAGTATCAGCGCGTGCGAATGTGACGGTACATCATCCAAAGATCCCAATAGATGCTGGGGAGTGCAGTGCAGTGTCAGTACCGTTGAATGTTGAGGGCTTACATTTCAATAATCATAATAGAACTGGGCTGTCGGTAGGCAGTCGGGGTCTAAAACCTCTTGGAATGGTTGCAGATTACATTCAAATCCAAATAGAAAGCTGGAATATAGTGGCAGGAGTGAGGACGCGGTACCGTGGATATGTTGAGGTACATTTCAAAATCATAATAGAAGCTGGTGTGGTAGGAGTGGTACCGTTGCGAATGTTGAGTGTACATTTCAAAATCCTATAGAAGCTGGGAGTCGGTAGAGTGGTACCGTAGAATGTGGAGGTACAGTTTCAAATCTAATAGAAGCTGAGGTGTTGGTAGGAGAAAGTACCGTGAATGTTGAGTACATTTCAAAATCCTAATAGAAGCTGGGTGTTGGTAGGAGAAGTACCGTGGGAATGTTGAGGCTTACATTTCAAAATCCAATAGAAGCTGGGTGTGGTAGGAGAAGTACCGCTATGTTGAGGTAAACATTTCAAAATCCAATAAAAGCTGCTGGTGTGGTAGGAGAAGTTAACCGTGTATTTTATGTTGATGGTCACATTTTCAAAATCCTAATAGAAGCTAGGGTGAGGTGGCAGGAGTGGTACCGTGTTATGTTGAGGAATACATTTCATAAATCGACATCCAGGATCTGAACCCTCATTCTCCCAATGCTGTGGCTGTACTGCTTCAGTGAATAATGTGCACAGTCTCTGGCCTCCCTAACTGGATGATGCCGGAAGGATGAGCTGGGTGTCGAAGGCAAAATCGAAGCGGAGGATAGGAGGAAAACTGGCTGAGGAAATTCGGGTTGTCATGCGGTCAGCTGGATCAAGCTAAAAGCAGAGGCTGTGAGGTTGCGCCCCTTACACCACAACCCAACCACGCAACCACCGTTAACACCACAACACCCCAAAAGCCACCTCGTTTACACCCACACTTCCCAAACCACCAACCCACCCGCTACACCACACCCCAACCACCAAACCACCCTTACACCCACCACCACAACCACCAACCACCCAGTTACACCACACCGCCAAACCACCAACCACCCGCACACACACGCACAACCGCCGGATGCCGCGTATCCTCGTTTCCGCCTCTCGCACACGCGGGCGGGCAGCCAACCACCAACACCGTTACAACCCACACCGCAACCACCAACCACCTGTTACACCACAGCCCAACCACCAACCACCCGTTAAACACCCCAACCACCAACACCCGTTACACACCACACCGACAACCACCCGTTTACACCACACCCCAACCACCAACCACCCGTTTACACCACACCCCAAACCACCAACCACCGTTACCACCACACGCAACACCCGTTTACCACCACACCCAACACCAACACCACCCGTTACACCACACCCCAACCACCAACCACCCGTTACACCACACCCCAACCACCCGTTACACCACACACCCCAACCACACCAAACCACCCGTTACATCCACACCCCAACCACCAAGCCACCCGTACACACCCCAACACCCGTTACACCACACCCCAACCCCAACCACCCCGTGTACACCACACCACCAAACCCACCCTTTACACCACAACCCCAACACACCCCCACCCGGTTACACCACTACCCCAACCACCAACCAACCATCTGTTATTACTTCCACCAGCAGTGGCGTCAGCTGGATCAGCTGGAAGCGAGCTTTGAAGGTGCGCCCCTGTCAAATGTATTATTGTGTTTTGTTGCATTTGCATTTGGCTACAGTCGGATTTGAAATTTCAAACCCTGCGTGGAGAAGCTGGCTGAAGGACATTCGGGTTGTTATGGCCGTTAGGTAGACCAGCTGAAGGGATGCGCTGCTTAGGCATCTAATCTCAGCCCCCCCCCCCGCACTTCCCCCCCCCACCCCCCCCCCCCCCCCCCTCCCCCCCCCCCCCCCTCACACACACACACACACACCACACAACCACACACCCACACACACACACACACACACACACACACACACAACACACACCACTTCACACAGACACACCCATACCCTTGCCCGCCTCCATCATTGTAGAGACGGGATGCGCTGCGTAGCATCCTGATCTCAGAACACCCGACCCCCCACACACCCGCACCCCCCCCCCCCCACACACACACACACACACATACCGTTGTCCACATACATCATTGCAGGAGGGATGTGGCTGTGTAGCATCTAATCTCAGGCACACCACTCAGCCAACTAACCCACCAACCAACCAACCAACCAACCAACCAACCAACACACACCTTCACACAGACACACCCATACCTTGCCACGGTCCATCATTGCAGAGGAGAGAATGCACGTGTAGCACTCCTACGGCAGCCTGCACCCTGTTCAGGTTGACAAACAGGTGTTCGGGGTGTTCAACACTATAAATGTATATCACTGGTTAAAACATGTAAGATGTTGAACAGTGTTTAGGCATCCCGACACAACCTGTTTGACAACCTAAACAGGTGCAGGCTGCCGTAGGGACTGCCTCAAAGTTGAACTTGGTTACATGGCTCCAGCCGTTAAGGACTGCTGCCTGCCTGCCGCAGTAACATTAATCAATTAAAACATTATTATCAACCATAAACCCTTGTGATCCAAGGCCACATTGCATACTTGAACTTGGGTACATGGCTCCAGCCGGTAAGGCTGCTGCTCTGTGGCAGTAACTTACTCATTTGAACATTATTATCAAAATAAAACTGATCCAAGGCCACATTGCATACTTGAACTTGGTTACATGGCTCCAGCCGGTAAGGCTGCTCCATGTCTTCCACGCAATCTACAATAAAAGGCAATTGATAACGCCTGGTTAGGGCGTGGGTGTTAAGGGAGCCCATCGTACGCGGGTGTGGAGCGGTCTCCTACCTCAACTGGACAAGCTACCATCGCGGTTGACAACGACCTGCAACGCCAAGAGCGACCGAAGGGGGAGTCGACTCTTATCCTCAAGCGTCGTTTTGGTCTACCACTAGACCATTGTATATCACTGACAGGGGGCTTTAACATAATCAATTGAAATCAAAGCATCTTCTTCACAAAATTTACATAAATAAATAATGTATATATTTTTTCAACAAAGATACATCATAATATGCATGTATGTATTAGCAAAATATGCATCAAACATAAATATTGGCATAAATATTATATATATATACAATTGATCCAATTCTCGTCCCGTGCAATCATGGATAAACAAAGCAACTTCTCACCAACCCGTTCACCCCTCGTCCTATGCAGGCCTCACCCGCCTCCAAATCATCGACAGAGAGGGGCATGCGCTGCGTAGCGCTGTCCTCACTGGGTGTTAACAAGTTCTTGGTGGGAGAGGTGGACAAGGACGTCGTGAAGGCTGAATTTTGAGTAAGTGCATCGGTGTTTTCAATAGGAAGGAAGGGATAGGGTACATACCAAGGTGCCAAAGCCTACTTTGGCCATGAGCTCGAGCACAAAGCTCCATCATTGCAGATCCGGGGGATGCGCTGCGTAGCGCTGTCCTCACTGTGTTAACAAGTTCTTTGGTCGGGGAGAGGTGGGAGCAAGGATGTCTGTGAAAGGCTGAATTGAGCGCCATCATTTGCAAAGATGCCTTGCATTGCAAAGATGCCTTGCATTGCAAAGAGTGCCTTGCGTTAGGCACTGGCCTTTACTAATGTTAACACAGTAATGATAACGCCTGGTGGGGGGTGGTATTAAGGGAGCCCCGGCCCAGAGCTGAGCACAATGGATGCGCTGTTTAGCACAGTGCTAAATGGTTTGTCGACAATTTCTTGGTGGAGAGGCGGTGGAGAAGGATGTTGTGAAAGCCTGAGGCAGATAGGCAGGCAGGCGGCAGGATAGGAGCAGTAGGAGGCGATAGGCAGGCAGTAGAGCAGGCAGGTAGGCAGACTGCAGGCAGATAGGTATAGGAGGCAGTATGGAGGCAGTAGGCAGGTACGGCAGGCCAGATTAGGTAGGAGGCAGATAGGTACCCAGGCCATAGGCAGGGCGGTTACCAGGCGCAGGCAGATAGGTAGGCAGGCAGTAGGCAGTCAGCCAGAGTAGCAAAGCAGTAAGTGTAGGCAGGCAGATAGATAGTAGGCAGGCCAGAATAGGCCCAGATAGGTAGGTAGGCGAGATAGGGCAGCGCAGCAGTCATGCTTCTCTGAGTGGCAGGCAGAGCAGATTAGGCTAGTAGGAGGCAGATTAGGTTGGCAGCCAACAGTAGGCAGATAAGTAGGCAGGCAGAGTAGCAGGCAGCCGGCAGAAGTAGTATAGGCAGGCAGATATTAGGCAGGCAGATAGGTAGGTAGGCAGCAGGGGATAGGCAGGCAGGCAGGTAGCAGATAGGGCAGGCAGATTAGGTCAGGCAGGCAGAGAAGGCACAGGCAGATAGGTAGGCAGGGCAGATAGGGCAGATAGGAAGGCCAGATAGATTAGCGCCAGCAAGAATAAGTAGGCAGGCAGATAGGCAGGCAGATAGGCGGTAGGCAGATAGGCAGGCAGATACGGCAGGCAGATAGGTAGGTAGGCAGGCAGATAGGCATGGCAGGGTAGGCAGATAGGCAGGCAGATACGGTGGTGCAGGCAGGAGGCAGGCAGATAGGTTGGCAGGCAGATAGCAGATAGGTACGGCCAGGCAGATGATAGGCATGGGCAGCCCCCCCAGTCAGATAGGTAGTGCAGGCAGCATAGGTAGGCAGAGGCAATAGGCAGGCAGATAGGTAGCGTAAGCAGGCAGATAGGCAGGGCAGATAGGTAGGCAGGCAGAATAGGGTAGGCAGGCAGAATAGCAGCAGTAGGCTGGAACAGGCAGGCATAGGGCAGTACCAGGTAGCAGGGCAGATAGGCAGGCAGATAGTAGAGCAGGAAAGGCAGGCAGAATAGGTAGGCAGGCAGATAGGCAGCAGGCAGTAGTATGGAGGGCCAGTCAGGCAGGCGTAGGCAGATAGGTAGCAGGCAGGGCAGGCATTTGTAATAGAAAGTAAGGCAGTATGAATCTAGGGACAAGTCCTATGCAGCTGTGGGAAAGGCCAGACAGGTGCTAACCTATACTGCGATCATCACATGCCCACCATCATCACTACCACACACTTTACAATATCATCATTAACCACCACCACCATCCCGATCATATCACATCATCATCCCTGTGTTGTGAACACTGGGTAGGAAGCTGGAGGCCTTGATTCACTCGGTGCTACTATTATGCTATGAACCTTGCCCCTCTATGACACATACTCACTGCCCTCTTATCAGATGAGGATGCACTAATGATGTTCATTCTTCTCCACTTGATTCAGCCCAGCTGCGGGATGTCAGCGATAGCTGTCTGTTGTCTCTCTGTCTCTTCTCTCGTGTGTCCATTACCCATTGATCCAGTGCCAGTGCTTCATTGACAGCGGGCAACATTTGGAGCTCCCCAGTAGAGCACCCAGGAAAATGTTATCACCACTCATCTCATCACACCCTCTGTGTTATCCCACTGTAGGAACAACGCCGCTGGAGTCCCTGAGTCCCCCAGAAGCGCGGTTGCACACATTTGTTCATGTGCAGAGCACTATGCTGGTGGGGATTAACCACCTCATAAGCGATTTTATATTGCATTATCGTCCACGAAGTGCAGAGAAGACTGCGCCACCTCATCCCCTGTGTTTCCCTCTGGCGAGAAGTGGAGGCCCTGATTCCATCAGATCATAATCATCATCACACCACCACACAAACCATCATCAACACCGACACACCTTATCATCAATACACACACCTACATCAACACCTTGCGTGATGTAGGAAGCCGGTCCCTGATTCCCAAGCGTTGTTGCCAACAGGTTCCATGGGCACAAGCACTATGAGTGGTGGATGTGGATGGAGAAGTGATCCAACCCATGCGGATAATCGTGGGTCATCCAAGAGTACCCAGCAACATGGCGAGGCAGGGTTGTGAAGTGTATCAGGTAAGAAGTACGGCAACATGGGCGAGGCAGTGGTTGTGGGTGTATCAGGTATGATATAGTACAGCTTGTGCTCAGCAGGTACGGCTACATGGGCGAGGCAGTGGTTGTGGGACGCATCAGGTATGATATGTCAGCTTGTGCTACCAGCGTACGGCTACAATGGGGACGGCAGTTGTTAGTGGGCGCATCAGGGTGACTATGTACAGCTTGTGCTCAGCAGGTACTGGCATACATGGGCGAGGCAGTGGTGTGGGCGTATCAGGTAATGATAGTGTATAGCTTGTGACTCAGCAGTACGGCTACCATGCGAAGCAGTAGTTGTGGGCCGTATCAGGTATGTATGTCAGCTTGTGACTCAGCATACGGCTACATGGCGACGGGCAGTGGTTGTGGGCGCATCAGGTGTGATATGTACAGCTTGTGCTCAGCAGTACGGCTACATGGGCGAGGCAGTGGTTGTGGGCGTATCAGGTATGATATGTATAGCTTGTGCTCAGCAGTAGTACCATGGGCGAGCTCAGTAGTTGTGGGCGTATCAGGTCATGAATGTACAGCTTGTGCTCAGCAGTACGGCTACATGAGGCGAGGCGTGGTTGGTGGGCGTATCAGGTATGATATGTACAGCTTGTGCTCAGCAGGCTTCCACAGGCTGTCACAGGCTGTTCAGCGGATGATTTGAATTTAGATCACGTAGTTAGTTGTTTGTACCTCCACTTTTTCTGGCAAAATTTCCTGAGAAGTCTGAGAATTCTTTGGATTCTCGGCCCAAAAGTCAGAAGAGTCTCGGTGTCAAATTCTCCAGTTTCAAAGTGCGAACTACGAACTGTGAAGTGTTTTCGAAAACCTAAATCCAAATCCATCCACTAAATGGCTCGTTTAATGCCATGTCCTCCCTTCCGTGCTTTACTCCTGTTCATGTCAGACAAACAACCACCAACACCAACAACATTGTGTGCAGCCTTTCGAGAAATGCGATATGTTGTATTTTAACCCTGCCTCTGTCCACCATACCACCACCACCACCAACAACAACAACAACAACAACAACAAACACTTCCACCACCCAACTACCAGCACACCAACACCATTAACACCAACACCGCCATCGCCACCATCACCACTACCACTGCCACCAACACCATCAAACACCACCAACATCTTCACTCCTTTCAGGTCCAGAGCCTGATTGGACTGCGAATGTTAAACGATCATCTCATCATATCAATGTGCACGGGTATCGTTGTTGTGCAGGTCAAACAAAGCATCATCGCATACACAGAACGGTGAAAACATAGTATCAAAGTCTGTCCCAAACATTTAACACCATGTCCTTCCTTCCACCATCACCACTACCAAACACCCATCATCACTACCAACACCGTTCACCACTACCAACACCGCAAACCTACCAACACCAACACCGTAACCACCACCCTGCTTCCCCCCTTTCAGGTCAAAGCCTGAGGATGCGAGTGGTGTTGACACGATTCAGCTCTGATCTCTTATGCACACTTTTCAATAATAGCAAGGGGTGGCGACGTTTGTGAGGGCAGAGAAAAGAGTGAGGTGGCAGCTGTCAAGAGGGAAGGCCAATGTGACACCTGAAGATCTGGGATTCATGGAAGAGGAAGAAGAGGAGGAGATGGTGAGGGAATCAGCCACTCCCCAGGGAGGGGGGGGGGGGGGGGGCGTAGAGAGACAGATTTGGACAGCACGTTGGGGGGGGGGGGGGGGGGGGGGGGGGCGGCAGGCTGGGTGGTAGGCAGCAGAGAGACACGATTTCGTGGACAGCACCCCGTGTGTGTGTGTGTGGGGTTGGTGGAGGGGGCAGAGAAGACAGATTTTGGACAGCACGTTGGGGGGGGGGGGGGGGGGGGCAGAGAGACAGATTTTGGACAGCGACGTGGGGACGGGGGGGGGGGGGCAGAGAGACAGATTTGGACAGCACGTTGGGGGGCGGGGGGGAGGTCGGTGGGGGGGGGTAACGGGGCGGGGCGGGGGGGGGCCGCGGCGGCAGAGGGAGACAGATTTGGGAACAGCACGTGGAGGGGGGGGGGGGGGGGGGGACGGGGGGGGGGCAGGTGCAGAGAGAGACAGATTTGGGACAGCACTTAAAAATATGGTGTGTGCAGATTCAGATGGGGGTAAAACTTTTTTTGGTATCCTTGAGGATAAGCTTTATTAAAGCTGAATAGTGCGATACGGCAGCTTTTTTCTTCCCCCCCCCCCCCCCCTCTCGGCCACTCCTTGTCTATTTTGTTCTTTGGTAGCTTGTAGCTAGGACTCGTACAATTTATACTCGTTAGATAGACTTTTAGATAGACTCATAATTAGACTAGTAGCTAGACTCACAGTTCAGCTCGTACAATAGACTCATAGTCAGACTTTTAGTATAGCACTCCGTAGTTAAACTTGTTGCTAGACTCATACAATAGACTTGTAGCTAGACTCATAGTTAATCTCGTGCGATAGACTCGTAGCTAGACTTTTAGATAGACTCGTAGTGTAAAAAGACTTTTTTGCTAGAGCACTCGTGGGCTAGACTCGCCACAATAGACCTGGTGCTAGAACTCATAAGTTAATCCTCGTGCGATAGACACGTAGCTTAGACTTTTAGACTAGGACTCATAGTTAAACTTGTTGCTAGACCTCGTCGCTAGGCTCCGTACAATAGACTTGTAGCTAGACTCATGGCTATAATGTACAATTAGATTAATATATATAGACTTGTTGCATAGAACTTCATTGAGATAGACTCGTAGCTAGACTCATAGCTATACTTGTACAATGTATTCATAGATAGAGCTTGTGCATAGGACTTGGTAGATAGAATCACAGCTAAACTGTAGGAATAGACTAGGACTGGTGCATGCGGACTAGATCATTGCTAGTTAGTGCCGGCGTGCTGTTCCTGTCCAGGCGGCATAGTAAAATAGGATGGCTCTAAGAACTATCCCAACCTCAAAATCCCATTTCAATTATTCCATTTTCCGTACATCTATCATCCTCATCCCGATTTGTTTTTTTTTTCATTAGCACCTTTCACTTCCTAAATCCTCCTCCTGCTCCTTCTCGGCCTCATCCCGTGCATTCCTCCTTCCTCTCCCTCCTCCACTCCTCCTGTAGACTTCACTCTTGCTCTCATCCCCACCTTCAAACCCTCCTTTTTGCCCACACACACACACAACTCCTCCCCTCCCCCCACACACCTCTTCCCCCCACATACACCACACAGGACCTCCTTCTCACGCACGTCCCTTCCCGCCCTTTGCCAACACCCCCCTCCCACAACCCCTCCACACCCTCCCAACCTCCTCCCCTCCAACACCCTCCACACTACCCTGGGTGCGCCTGACGAGCGTCACACCTCCTCTATCCACACCCTCCCACCCACACTCCCCTCCTCCCTACATCCTCCTCCCCACACACCCCTCCTCCCCACGCACCCCTCCTCCCAACACCCTCGCCACCCACCACCCCCGCCCCCTCCTCTCCACACCCGTCCACCCCACACCCTCCTACCCACACCCACACAATCCCACCACCCCACCCTTCTCCTACACCCGGGGAGTCCTCCACCACACCCCTCCCTACCACCACCCGCCGCCCACTCCTCCCCACACCCACACCTCCCACCATTTACACCCCGTCCTCCATACACCCCCCCCCCCCACACACACCCTCCCCACCACCCGCGACCCCCTTCCTACCCACACCCCGGCCCCTCCTACCCACCCTCCTACCCGCCCCCTCCTACCAACCCACCCTCCTTCCACCACCCCATCCCCTCCTACCCACCACCCTGCCCCCTCCTACCCCCCCCCCCCCCCCCCCCCCCGCCCCGCCCCCCCCCCCCCCCCCCCCCACCACCCACCACCCACAAACCCTCCCATAAACACCTCCTCCCCCACACCCTCCTCCCACACACCCCTCTCCCACACACCCTTCTACCCTCCGCCCCGCCCCCCCTCCTCCCCAAACCCACGCCCTCCAACCCACACACCCCTCCTTTCCACACCCTCCTACCCACGCACCCCTCCTACCCACACCTTCCTACCCACACCACACACACTATCCCACACCCTCATACCCACCACCCCCGCCCCCTCCCTACCCACACCCTCCTCTTGCAGACATGTTCGATGCCGACAGCCCAGCTTCACAGGAGTACTTCAATGTGCCGGATGACCAAGTGAAGGGGCTTTAGGGTACCAAGCCTGCTCCTGTGCATGTAGTTTCGGGGCGCCCCGAGCTCTTTTCCCGAAAAGAGCAAGTCCCTCCATCCAGCGCAGATGACACAGATCTCCTTCCACCAGCGGAGCACGCCCTCTGAGTGCTGGAGAAGCCAATGCCAGGCTGGCAGACCCCCACAGGTGTGCGTGGGCGCAGAACCAGACTATCCATACCGTTAAGACTGCAGATTGTGTTTCTGGTGCTCATGTATTTTCTGGAATCCCCTGTTCCTTACTTCCTTATCCCATGCCTCTGGCTGTCTTTTCGTCTTCTTCCTTCCTTCCTTCCCTTCTGCCTTCCTTCACAAGCGTTCCTTCCTTCCTTCCCTTCCTTCCTTCCTTCTCCACTTCTTTGCCTTCCTTCCTTCCTTCCTTCCTTCCTTCCTTCTGCTGGTCTTTTAGTCTTGTCATTAGTTCCGTTTTTGAACTCTTCCTTTCACGCGTTGGGCAAGTTTCTTTTTGGCTATTTGGCATACCCCTGGACTGTAACGACGTCCATTGGGTTGGAGTTGGAACTACTGACAAAGTGATACGACTAAAAAAACAGCTGAAAGGAAGGAGAGAACAATAAAAATAATAAAGCTAAATCTAGACTGCCAGGGAGGGGCTGCCAATCCGTGCGGCAGCCGCACTTGCTCAGGTTGTTTAAACAGGTGTTTAGGGCGTTAAACACCTGTTCAACAACCACATGTTTAACCAATGATGCACATAAACAACTTTGTGTTCAACACCCTGAACAACGCATGCTTAACAACCTGAACAGGGTGCAGGCTGCCGTAAAGAATATCAAGCACTCTACGACCTGTTCTACAAACAATAGCGGAGAACCACGGAAACCTGTTGTCAAAGTATTATGTAATGGATGTCAATATCGTACTTGTCCCCAAGACTATCGGGGGATATATTATAAGCTATTGTACAATGTCATATATATATATATATATGTGCGTGTATATATATGCACGATGTCGTACTTGCCAATCCTTTCTATATGGATCACTTTGATGTTGTTGTTGTATGTTATCACAGTCAAGTGGTTACCAATACAGCTAAAGGGACTTGCCCTATCTCAAATAATCATGATGAATGTTGACTACCAAGCGGGCCTGCAATAGCAAGCGCTAAAGTTTGACCAGGAACGATTTTGAGCACCTAAGATGAAGTACTATTTGTCTGTTTGGATAATTGAACTGAGATTTTGTTGTTGTTGTAGTTGTTGTACGCAGGGTACTACATTTGGTCAAATTGGTCAGCGTTTTTAGCGCACATGCCATTTTTTGTAGCACTAAAAGCGCAGCTGCCTTGTATGGTAATAAACAGTCGAGGGGGTAGAGGACTTGCCCAATATGGCTAAAAGAGGACACAGTTTTTCAAAGTTTGACGCTTCGCCAAATTGAGCGAATCTGTGCGACCCCAGTGCGACGCACTTGCCCCCCAAAACACTGCGGAGCCCGGGGGTTGGAGGGCATTTCTGACTAGTTTGCCAGACCTTTGCGTCACCATGCAGCAATGGAATGGCGACGCGTCACAAAAAAAAGTGTGTAAGGGCATTCCCCAAACCTTGAATGATCAAATCACCCCTGCTTGTCATGTACCATGTCATGCCTCTGACCTGCAGGAGTCCAGTGGTGGTGGGTGAGGCTGGCAGGTGGTGGTGATGGCGTCCAAGCAGCGCAGCCATGCACTATGAGTTAGGGAGCCTTGACAGCGATTGGTGCCTCAGGCTTTATTTATTGGTTTGTTGGTTGGTTTGTTTGGTTGTTTTTTTCGGCAGACCCCCTCCTCTTGGAGCGGGAGCCCCCAAGTAACCATAGGTCCATTTGTGAGCTATCCTTAAGGACCAATCCACCGGAAAAAATTGAAGCCTGACACTCAGCCAACTGTCTCATTACTAAAAATGGCTTCGGTTAGCCCCGGTAAACATTGCCACCTTCCGTTCGTTGCCTACACACTCCGCCAATTTCTCTGCATTGCTTTGCGACGCCTGCATAGCAGATGTGTTTTTTTTTTTTTATTTGTCTGCCTGATCCTATCCTCTTAGTAGGTATTACGGGCTATCCCTGGATTGTGCTTAATACATGCACTGTGCCTGACCTGCAGAGCAGGGGTGAGGCTGCACGTGGTGCGCGTAGAAGCAGAGCACAGCCCATCGGACAATGAGTTAGGGCAGATGGATACAGCCAGGATAGTGATGGCGCCTCAGATATTGAGTTCAGCGACTACAACAGCGACGCCTCTGACCAGGACGTAGTATCCGCATCATTCAGCGATGAAGAGAGAGGGAAGAGTGGAGATGGTAGAGGACGGTGGCTCTTCAGATGCTGAGAATGTGCTAGAAAGCTTCTGATTGACGGGAGGACTGGACAGTGGAGATGATCGATGAGTGCACGGTTGGATCCCTCAGATTCAGGAGAATGCGCTAGAAGCTTCCGCTTCCAAACCCTTGGATCTGAGTGACATCCCAACCAGTGTGGCCGTGGGCAGTGTCGTCCAAGCCCTGTCCATAGCAGCCGGGCGCCTTTTGAGATCAGATGGCGCACTTCGATTCAAACGGCGCCCCCCGTCCCCACTGCGAGTGTCCGATGGAGAGATTAGATAGAGACCTGCCGAGGAGGCCATGTTGCCTGATTGGGCGAAGAATGAGTTGGGCTCGGCTCTGAAGCCCTTTTTTGATAAGCAGCGTGACAGGGGTGCGTTGAAGAATGTGCGCGGACACGTTGAGGTGGAGTGTTGTGTGGTGAAACTTAACTGTAAAACATGTAGATAGGCATGCATTAGTTTGAAGTTCAGCTTGACAGAGGTGAACTGAGCACGAGCTCTGCGGAGAGGAGCCCCCCGTCGGTTGGCGCCCAGGGTTGGCGCCCCCGCCCAGAGTCCTGTGGGTGTGCGGTTGTAGCCCCCCGTTGGCGAACTAGCGCCGACTGGCGCGGGCGCACGGCACAGGTGTTTGTGTGGTGATACTTGAGCTGTAGGTCAGTGGGGTGCGATTTTGGTGTGGCTTTTTGTAAGTTCTGGAAGGAATGTCACCCCAGGAGGTGGGTCTCCTGACAAAAACCAGCGACACCAAGGATTCAGTTCTGATGGCGTCGCCACTCCTACAAAAGAATAGGCGCACTTAGGGATATAACGAGCCTCCACCAAACGAACAATCACCACTACCCCTCTGTTCTAATGCCCTACCACGGCAGACCAAATATAGCTCCCTCTCGCCATGGTCTTAGAGGTGGAGCCAAGCGTGAAAGCTTGCTGCTGTAGTTTAATGGGTGTGATTTCGGTGTCGCGCTGAACCTCTTCTTATTAGATAAGCTGGCAAGGGGCAAATGTTGAAGAATGTATAGTGAGTCCCATTATATGCCCTATCCAGGGGCTGTATAAACGAACACCTGAAGAGCGAATTAGCACGTGATTCCTCCACCGGAGCCCTCCCTGTCTGACCAACAAGAATACATTAGTGGCTGACCAGCCTGCATAGCCGGCCCAATGCAGCTGGCACCGAGAAACAGCAACAACTGAGGTTGAGGTGAGAGCCACCACCCTGCACCACCACCTCACACACCACCCACCACCCGATCCCTACCTGCTCTCACCAACAAGAATACACTAGTGGACTACTGACCAGCCCCGTAGCCGCCCAGATGCCAGCTGGAGAACAGCAAGATATAACGATGGCCCAGCCTGCAAAGCATTACATTACATTGTCGTCGACAGGCCATTGTTGGCCCGAGACAAGCCCGCTCCACAACACAATTGTAGGCTGAGTTTGGTTGTGTAGAATTGGGGACAGATTTGGAGAGTGTATTCAGTAAACAAGCTATTTTTGTATATCCTCTCCTAACCTCACCACAGTGTTCAGTACTTAACATTGAACTTGAACTTGGTTGCATAGCCAGGGGGGGACTTGCTTACATGGCTGATGGCTCCAGCTAGCAATTTAGCAGCTTGCCGCCTTCTGTATGTCCGTTGATACGCATTTTTGTTTTTTGATGACCACGATTATGTTGGATTCATTAAAAATGGGTCTAGGCTTATCTATCCCGCTGCTCACCACCTGCAGGTGGAGTAAACAAGAGTAGTTATAAACAGTTGCCATTTGCACATAACTGCACCATTCTGCCTTTTCCAGAAAACATGATGCAGTCACAAGGTACCGGTATAGACGTTCAGAGGCAAGTCCAAACTTCGAACGTGTTTTAAAATTTGTGAAAGACTAAGAGCTGCGAGAATGTTTTGTATTACATTTTTAAATGCCAGTTTGCAATACGTATACTTACTAGCGACGGCAAGCAGCCATGTAACCAAGTTCAAGTTGCATGTTCTGTTCTTCGAATGGAATATATTGTTACATTAGTTTTCCTCCTATCAGCTGTTATGCTCTACCAGACGACCTCACTTGACATCTGATATCAGTTGTCATTATCCAGGAGGTCTCCAGTAGAGCAAACAGTGGGACTCGGAAAGTAACGTTATTATCAGCTGATATGCTCTACCGACGACCTCACTTGGACATCTGATAATCAGACGTCAAGTCGAGCGCTCGTCTGGTAGAGCATAACAGCTGATACCTCCAACTCTGGGCTCCTCACCGCCCTCAATCCAAAGAAGAACCAGTACAGTTCTACGATACATAATCGCACAAACCAGAAACAACTTGAATTTTAACTTGGTTACATATGTTCAGCCACAATTTGGCTGCTGCTGCCGTGCGTCTCGGCCGGAAAAACATACCAGGAAAATTTAATAACGCGCGACAAATCGTTTGTTTATTTCTTTCATGTTTTCATTTTTCAGGGAGCATACCGAGTGGATGATCCGCCCGTCAATGGCGGGATATCTTATTGAATTTTATTGTGTTTGGTTCCTAACTTACTTCAGCCAACTCTGGGCTGCATGCCGTCTTTTCAAATTTCAAGTCTTCCCGTCGATATTACTTGTGGGCTGACTCTAATTGTAATAGCGTATTACTCGTGGCATTGACCTAAGTGTCTATGCTACAGACATATGCGCGGTAGCATACGCGTTACTTCAGCACGCGTGAATACCCAGTGACGTCTGGATGACTAGCTGAGTAGCTGACCACGCCACTGGGCGCATGCCAGCTAGTGCTAGCTGCCGGTATAACCGCATCTGGTTCTAGCAGCCGACAGGAGTAAACCTAACCGAGTCTTATACTGTACTATGCACACGAGTCCCTCGGCTCGTGATGTAACGAATCAACCATATCAGCTTAGACACTTCAGAGAGTGGATAGATGCTTGCAGCGGTCAGACGCGCCAATCTATACACGGAGATGAGAATAAACTTTACAAAGACTGGGGAAACCCCAAAGGGGCACCAGCGGAGAAAGGGCGGCAGCCTGGAACCTAATCAGGGTACAGGCTAGAACAGCGCGTGTCAGGAGAACCGGTGACGCAGCCAACAGGAAGCTTCCACTGTTCATGAAGAATGACCACAGTCTACGGGAAAGCTACACAAGACCTGTCTACCCGTAGTTCTAAGGAAGTTAACATAATTTAGTCCACCAAGTCATAAAACGATTGAGTGAACCGCAATTGATGCTGATACTCCACCTATGACGCAGGTGACACACAATTCTACTACTCCACCTATGGTACAGGTGTCATAGAACTATATGCAACAGAATTAAAAAAAATCAAAAGAACTTCCGAAATCCGGGAACTTCAAATGAAACCCAAAAGGTTAGAGAAGGAAGGAAAAGAGGCAAAAACAAAATTTTCCAAGCTAGAAAAAGATGAAAAACCCGAATATCAAAGTTGGTTTTAACAACGGTATAGAAAACCGATCCGGGAATAGGAAACCTAATGCCAAAACAATGATAACCAAAGATACAGACGTAACCAGAAAAAAATGACCCTAAGGAGAAGCGGTCATTCCGTGCATGCGGACAAACCGCCAGAAAAACAACAGGATCAAGGGGCTTGGTGAAGGGGTCAGCACAGTTGTCCTTAGTGTTAAACATAGGCAACTGCCAGTCTGCCATCCTCCACCAACTCCTTGATATAGTGATGAATCACATCAATGTGCTTGCTGCGAGAATCAGCTGCCAGTCATTGGCCCAACTCAAGACCCTAGGTTGTCACCCTGAATGGGTGACAGTGGTACATGGCAAAACCAGATCCAGCCCTCAAACTTCTTCAACCATTGCACCTCCCTGGCAGTCTGACCAGGGCCTATACTCAGCCTCACTAGAGCCTAATTGGCAACAGTAGGTTGCCTCTTGCTTCATCCAGTTCACTAGGCACCCGCAGCAAGCACGCAACAGCAGCCAGTCTGAGACCTCCTGTCAGACCCATCATCAGCAAAGATGAGTCACTAAAACAGTTAAGAGAAGGGACTCAGGGCTGTGGGTGTAAGTGAGCCCCAGGTGGGAATGAACCTCAAATACAAGATCAAGCGCTTGCTTGCCCCCCCAGAGGGGGACGGTAGGTGAGCAGAAAACTGGACAGGTAGCTGACAGCAAAAGAAAATGTCAGGCCTGTGCAGTAGCCAGGTATAGAAAAGCACCAAACAAGAGAAGGACGTTAGCGTGGCTATTAGAGGGCAGGGTTCCCATTGGTGGGTCAAGGACAGTAGCCTTGGCCATGGGGCAGAGGAAACTTGGCTTGCTGCATCGGAGAGACCCAACTGCTCCACCAAGAATCAAACAATGTAGGGATGCTGGAGAGAGTTGATCTGAACACACCTGCCATTCAGAGTCAAGTGTAACGTGCATGTCCAATTGAGAGGAACTGTAACAGGACACCCAAACTCCTTGACTTCCCAACCAGCAGCCTCCATATGCCTTTTGGATCAGCAATGCATACAAGAAGCAAGATCATCAAAAGCACAGAATAAAATCATCAACATAGGTCAGGAACATAGGCTCCACCCACCAAAAGAATCCCTTCTAAAAATACAGAGAAAGTTCTGCCTTGCACATAGTAAAACCATGTGCCAATCAAAACCTGCTTGACCTTCCATGCTCCAAGCCCCTGGGTGCCTGCTTCAAAACCATAAAGGGACTTGATCAGTTTGCACACAAGGGGAACACCCATGAGGACCAAGTACCTTGAAGCCCTCAGGCTGGTGCAGTAACAAGTCAAGCCCAGGTTCCAAGTAGCATTCAGAAATGCAGTCTTGATATCCAGCTGCCTACAAACATTTTTTCTATGAGTGATGGCAGCAAGGAGAACCCTAAGCTCAGCTTTTAGAAGAGACGGGATATACATCATGAAAATCCAGCCCAGGACGCTGCAGAAAACCTCGCTACCACAAAAGTGCTTTAAAGCGCACAGAACCATCAACCCCCATCTTCTTCACAAATAACCACCTGCCAGATAGACCCTCTGTTAGGAGGTTGAGGAGTCAGTGCCCATGTGCCATGGGCATGCAAAAGACTCCATCTCATCCTTCATAGCCAGTAACCATTGACCCTGTCAGGGTTAGAGGGTGCATAGCAGCTTGATAAGACAGTTCAGAAGAGGTAGAGAATGTTGCTCCCACGTAAAAGCAGTTAACCCCTACATGAGCAGCATGTGTGTAACGGTACAGAATCCTTCACGGGTACTCTGGCCTTCCAGCAAGGCATACGGGTACACCTTACCCGTAAGCCACCGACGAACCACATGAACAGTACCATACCCCATGTACTGCCTCATCGCTCACAACGCACACGTTGCGTACATAGACAACGGAGCTACTCGAACGAACCCTCTACTCCCTACCACGAAGCGTTCTTTCCGAGCAACTCTACATCCCCTACCTAGTAACCCCCTTACTGTTCTGCTAGCTTACGCATATCGAACTTACACATTAAACATACATCACGTGATTTACACTAGACGAACCCCCTGAAGCTGCTAGAGCATCCTGAGCTGTTACAAGTGGTAGCGGAGCTTGTTGTATCCTTCTAGGGACCTACACACCGCATGCTCGGCGCTACATTTACTCATACGCACGCATAACGAAGTTTTCTTCGAGTTTATCGAGCACCCGCCAGGACATCCTGTGGCTTCTGCATTTTGCCTTGCTCTCTTTCCTGCTCTTCCCTGTAAAGCTACGAGTAAACGTAGCGCCTTGTTCGGTTCTCGCAGTGAACGGTCCTGTAGGCTCCGACACGCCCTAGCCGCCTCAACCTTCTTGCATGGGCATCTTTTCCTAGCCTGCCCTGCCCCTGTATGGCCTACGCTCTCGATTCTTGCATTCACATCCCCCTTTATAACGATCAGATGCGGGTCCGCTCTCTTCTGGAGGGGGGAGTGTAACGGTACAGAACCCTTCACGGTTACTCTGCCTTCCAGCAAGGCATACGGGTACACCTTACCCGTAAGCCACTTGCACGAACGCACATTGATACGTAGTACCAATATCCCCCAGTACTGCCTCACGTCACAACGCACACGTTTGCACAATAGACACGAGCTACTCGGCAACGAACCCTCATTCACTTCTACCCACGAAGACGTTCTTTCCGCAGCAAACTCTACATCCGCCTACCTAGGCTACCCCCCTCCTACTTGTCATGCTAAGCGCTTACGCATACTTGACAATATAACAATAAACATATCAACTAATCATCCGTATAGACAACTCGTTACACTAGGCTAACCCCTGAACAACCTTGCGCCTAGAGCATCCTGTTGCGTACATTACACTAACGAGCTTAGGACTGTTTAACTTCTAACTTAGGGACCTCGACGCACTCTTCACCGCAGCAACTCTACATCCCCTTTCTTAGGTCACACCCCCCAGGACATCTGTCGATAACGCATATTTTACATGCTCCCTCATACATCTAGACTACTCCTGTTAAGCATAGCTGCTAGGGACCGTACCGCTGTTACGGTGGTAGCGGAGCTGGTTTAGTTCCTTAGCGGACCATGCGTCAGCGTTATACTCACACGCAGCATACAAGTTGCGAGTTTATCTTTGCATGGATCCCTGCCCTAGCCTTCTGCATTTCCCCGCTGCCTACGCCTCGCTCTCTTGCATTAAGTAAGCCACTGACAGAACGGCATCCGAAGTAAAGCGTAGATGTTCGTTCTCGCAGGAGAAACGAGTTCTTTAGCTACAGAACCCTTCAACGCCACTCCGCCCGTCCACCTGTCTGCACGACGGGTAAGCCTTGCCCCCGAATGCCACGCTCTCGAACGCAAATGATGCTACCATCCCTTTATATTGTACCTGCCCTATCAGATGCGCCCATCTCTTCTGGAGGGGGAGTGTAACGTACAGAACCGGGTACAAGCTTGCGTACACACTCGATACTCAGTACTCTGACACGCAGCACTCGGACATACGGAACCCTTCTACTCCTTACCCACGAAGACGTTCTTTCCGAGCACATGACTTACAGTATCCCCCCTAGTGAACCCGCTCACAACGCACACTGCGTAGCTTAGCACACGAGCTACCTCGACGACATAAACACTACATCACGAAGACGTTCTTTCCGAGCACAAAACCTATCATCCCTACCTAGGTAGCATCCCCTTACTGTCTGTAGCTTACATGTCACGCATATCGAGCTACGGGTAAGTTCCTCATAGACCTCACGCATACACTTATAGCTACACCCCTCAAGCTCTAGGAGACATCCATGAGCTGATACTGTAGCGGAGCTTGGTTTAGTCCTTAGGGGAACCTTCACGCATTTTACCACATACGCACGCATACGAAGTTTTCTCGAGTTATCGCACCCGCCAGGACATCCTGTTGCTTTCTGGCTGCTGCCTCTTCTGTCCTCTACTCTGTTCTGCTCTTACCCTTGTATAGCTACGTAAAACGTAGCGCCTTGTTCGTTTCTCGCAGGACACGGTCCTGTAGCTCGACAACGCCCTAGAGCCCCTGCGACCTGTCTTGCAATGGGCATCTTTTCCTAGCCTGCCCTGCCCCTGTATGGCCTACGCTCTCGAATTCTTGCATTCACATCCCCCTTTATAACGATCAGAATGCGTGGGTCCGCTCTTTCTGGGAGGGGGGGATGTAACGGTACAGAACCGCCCTTCACGGTACTCTGCGCTTCAGCAAGGCATACGGACACCTTACCCGTACCAGCGTGACGAACGCAACTGATTACATACCAATCCCATGTATCTGCTCATCGTCTCACAACGCAAACACCGTTGCGACATAGACACGAGCTTACTCGGAACAACCTTCTACTCCTCACAAGACTTTCTTTCCGAGCACTCTATCATCCCCTACCTAAGGTTAACCCCCTATGTTCTGCTGCTACTAATTGACTTACACTAAAAAACCATCCACGTAGACTGTTAACATGACTAACCCTCAAGCTTGCTAGGAGCATTCTGAAGTCTTTACACATGGTAGCGGGGAGCTGGTTTCGTGGTCCTTAGGACCTCAACGCATTCACAATACGCAACGGCTAACGAAAGTTGTCTTCGAGTTTATTCGCACCCGCCAGGACATCCTGTTGCTTCTTGCATTTCTGCCTCTCTGTTCCTGCTCGTCCCTGTAAGCTACGAGTAAACGAGGCCGTTCGGTTTCTCGCCAGTGACGGTCCTGTAGGCTTCGAACACGCCCTAAGCCCCGCCCTGCGAACCTGTTCTTGCATGGGCATTCTTCTTACCTAGCCTGCCCTCCCTTTATGCCTACGCTCTCCGATTCTTGCTTCACATCCCCCCTTTATAACGATCAGATCGGGGGTCCGCATCTCTTCTGGAGGGGGGGGAGTGTAACGGTACAGAACCCTTCACGGGTACTCTGGCCTTCCAGCAAGGCATACGGGTACACCTTACCCGTAAGCCACGTGACGAACGCACATGATACAGTACCATACCCATGTACTGCCTCATCGCTCACAACGCACACGTTGCGTACATAGACACAGAGCTACTCGGAACGAACCCTTCTACTCCACCGAGAAGACGTTCTTTCCGAGCAACTCTACATCCCCTACCTAGGTAACCCCCTTACTGTTCTGCTAGCTTACGCATATCGACTTACACATAAACATACATCACGTAGACTGTTACACTAGACTAACCCCTCAAGCTGCTAGGAGCATCCTGAGCTGTTACACTGGTAGCGGAGCTTTTCCGTTGCCTTAGGGACCTCACGCATACACATACGCACCGCATACGAAGTTTTCTCGAGTTTATCGCACCGCCAGACATCCTGTTGGCTTTCTGGCATTGCTGCTCTTGTTTCCTGCTCTTCCCTGTAAGCTACGAGTAAACGTAGCGCCTTGTTCGGTTTCTCGCAGTGAACGGTCCTGTTAAGGCTCGACACGCCCTAGGCCGCTGCCGACCTGTCTTGCATGGGGCATCTTTTTCCTAGCCTGCCCCTGCCCCTGTATGGCCTACGCTCTCGATCTTGCATCTCACATCCCCCTTATAACGATCAGATGCGGGTCCGCATCTCTTCTGAGGGGGGGAGTGTAACGGTACAAACCCTTCACGGGTACTCTGCCTTCCAGCAAGGCATACGGTACACCTTACCCGTAAGCCACGTGACGAACGCACATGATACAGACCATACCCATGTACTGCCTCATCGCTCACAAACGCACACGTTGCGTACATAGACACGAGCTACTCGGAACGAACCCTTCTACTCCTACCACGAAGACGTTCTTTCCGAGCAACTCTACATCCCCTACCTAGGTAACCCCCTTACTGTTCTGCTAGCTTACGCATATCGACTTACACATAAACATACATCACGTAGACTGTTACACTAGACTAACCCCTCAAGCTGCTAGGAGCATCCTGAGCTGTTACACTGGTAGCGGAGCTGGTTTAGTTCCTTAGGGACCTCACGCATACACATACGCACGCATACGAAGTTTTCTTCGAGTTTATCGCACCCGCCAGACATCCTGTTGGCTTTCTGCATTTGCTGCTCTCTGTTCCTGCTCTCCCCCTGTAACTACGAGTAACGGTAGCGCCTGTTCGTTCTCGCAGTGAACGGTCCTGTTAGGCTCGAACACGCCCTAGGCCGCCTGCGAAAACCCTGTTTTCTTTGGGGCCATGGCATTCTTTTCCTAGCCTGCCCTGCCCCTGTATGGCTGACGCTCTCATTCTTGCATTCACATCCCCTTCTATAACGATCAGAATGCGGGGTCCGCATCTCTTCTGGAGGGGGGGGAGTGTAACGGTACAGAACCCTTTCACGGGCTACTCTGGCCCTTCCAAGCAAGGCATACGGGTAACACCTTACCCTCCTGTAACCACGTGCACGAACGCACATGATACAGTACCATACCCATGTACTGCCTCATCGCTCACAACGCACACGTTGCGTACAAAGACACGAGCTACTCGCGAACGAAAACCCTTCTACTCCTACCACGAAGACTTCTTTCCGAGCAACTCTACATCCCCTTACCTATGTAACCCCCTTACTGATTCTGCTAGCTTACGCATATCGACTTACACATAAACATACATCACGTTAGAACTGTTACACGTAGGACTAACCCCTCAACTGCTAGAGCAATCCTGAGCTGTTACCACTGTAGCGAGCTGGTTTCGTTCCTTAGGGACCTCACGCATAACCATACGCACGCATTCACGAAGTTTTCTCGGAGTTTTATCGCACCCGCCAGACATCAAATGTTGGCTTTCTGGCATTTGCTGCTCGCTGTTCCTGCTTTCCCTGTAAGCTACAGGTAAAGAGGCGCCTGTTCGTTCTCCAGTGAACGTCCTGTTAGGCTCGACACGCCAGGCCCTGCGAACCTGTCTTGCATGGGCATCTTTCCTAGCCTGCCCTGCCCCTGTATGGCCACGCTCTCATCTTGCATTCACATCCCCCTTTATAACGATTCAGATGCGGGTCCGCATCTCTTTCGTGAGGGGGGATTGTAACGGTACAGAAACCCTTCACGGGTACTCTGGCCTTCCAGCAAGCCATACGGGTCCACCATACCCGTAAAGCCACGCTGACGAACGACATGATACAGTACATACCCATGTACTGCCTCCATCGCTCACAACGCAACGTTGCGTAGCATAGGACACGAGCCTACTCGGAACGAACCCTGTTCTTACTCCTACACGAAAGCGTTCTTTCCGAGCAACTCTACACCCTACCTAGTGGTGGGTTCGGGGGTAAACCAACGACCGCGCCCCCTCCGCCCCTACTGTTCTGCTAGCTTACGCATAATCGACTTACACATAAACATTACATCACGTAGACTGTTACACTAGACTAACCCCTCAAGCCTGCTAGAGCATCCTGAAGCGTTACACTGTTAGCGGAGCTGGTTTCTTCCTTAGGAAACCTCACGCATACACATACGCACCGCATACGAGTTTTCTTCGAGTTTATCTGCATCCGCCAGGAACTCCTGTTGGCTTTCGTGCATTTGCTGCTCTCTTTCCTGACTACTTCCCTGTAAGCTACAGTAAACGTAGCGCCTGTTCGTTCTCGCAGTAAACGGTCTGGTTAGGCCGACAACGCCTAGGCCGCCTGCGACCTGTCTTGCAGGCATCTTTTCCTAGCCGCCCTGCCCTGCTATGGCCTACGCTCTCGATTCTTGCATTCACATCCCCTTTATAACGATTCAGATGCCCGGGGTCCGCCATTCTCTTCATGGAAGGGGAGTGTAACGGTAACAGAAACCCTTCACGGGTACTCTGCCTTCCAGCAAGGCATACGGTTACACCTTACCCTATAAGCCACGTGACGAACGCACATTTATACATACCATACCCATGTACTGCCTCATCGCTCACAACGCAACGACGTTGCGTACCATAGACACGACACTCGAACGAACCTTCTACTCCTACCACGAAGACTTCTTCCGAGCAACTTCATACATCCCCTACCTAGGTAACCCCCCTTACTGTTCTATGCTAGCTTACGCATATCGATTACCACATAAAATCATACATCACGTAGACTGTTACACTAGACTAACCCCCTCATAGCTGCTAGGAGCATTACCTGAGCTGTATACACTGTTTAGCGGAGTGTTTAGTTCTTTAGGACTCACGCATACACATACGCACGCTATACGAATTTTCTTCGAGTTTATCGCCACCCGCCAGGACATCCTGTTGGCTTTCTGGCATTTGCTGCTCTCTGTTCCTTGCTCTTCCCTGTAAGCTCGGTAAACGCCCCCCCACCATAGCCTGTTCGTTCTCGCAAGTTGAACGGTCTTTAGGCTCGACACGCACCTAGGCCGCCTGCGACCTGTCTTGCATGGCATCTCTTTCCTACCTGCCCTTCCCTGTATGGCCTACGCTCTCGATTCTTGCATTCACATCCCCCTTTATAACGACAGATCGGGGTCCGCACTCTTCTGAGGGGGGGAGTGTAACGTAACAAAACCCTTCACGGTACTCTGCCTTCCAGCAAGCATACGGTAACACCTTACCGTAAAAGCCACTGACAACGCACATGATACAGTACCATACCCATTACTGCCTCATCGCTCACAACGCACACGTTGCGTACATAACACGAGCTACTCGAACGAACCCTTCTACTTCCTACACGAAGACGTTCTTTCCGAGCAACTCTACATCCCCGACTAGTAACCCCCTTTACTTTCTGCTAGGCTAACCGCAGTATCGACTTACACATAAACATACATACACGTAGACTGTTACACTAGACTAACCCCTTCAAGCTGCTAGAGATCCTGAGCTTATACACTTGGTAGCGGAGCTGGTTCTTCCTTAGGACCTCACGGCATACACATACGCACGCCATACGAAGTTTCTTCGCGAGTTTATCCATCCGCCAGGACATCCTGTTGGCTTCATGGCATTTTGCTGCTCTCTTTCCTGCTCTTCCCTGTAAGCTACGATAAACGTTAACGCCGTGTTCGGTTCTTCGCAGTGAACGGTCCTGTTAGCCGACACGCCCTAGCCGCCTGCGACCGTCTTGCACATCTTTTCCTAGCCTGCCATGCCCTGTATGGCCTACCTCTCGATTCTTGCATTCCACATCCCCTTTTATACGATCAATGCGGTCCGCATCTCTTCTGGAGGGGGAGTGTAACGTACAAACCCTTCACGGTACTCTGGCCTTCCAGCAAGCATACGGTACACCTTACCCGAAGCCACGTACGAACGCACATGTACATACAACCCATTACTGCCTCATTCCTCACAACCACACGTTACTACATAGACACGAGCTACTCGGGAACGAACCCTTTACGTCCTACCACGAAGACGTTCTTTCGAGCAACTCTACATCCCCTACCTAGGTAACCCTTTACTGTTCTCAGGGCTTACGCATATCGACTTACACATAAACAACATTCATGTAGACTGTTTACACTAGGACTAACCCCTCAAGCTCTGGAGCATCCGAAGCTGATCTCTCTCTGT
>JAJSRW010000964.1:0-25000 GCA_022414725.1 Microglena sp. YARC
TGGTTGGGCTGGGGCTGGCTGTTGGGGAGGGATGTTGGGTAGGTGGTGGTGGGGTGGTAGTGTTTGTCTGGTTGGGGCTGGGCTGGCTTGTTGGGGGAGGGGATGGTTGGGTAGGTGGGGTGTAGTAGTGTAGGTTGGTCTGGTTGGGCTGGGCTGGCTTGTTGGGGGAGGGATGGTTGGTAGTGGTGGTGGTGGTGGTTAGTGTTTGGGTCTGGTTGGGCTGGGGCTGGCTGTTGGGGGAGGGATGCGTTGGGTAGGTTGGGTGGTGTGCGTGGTAGTGTTTGGTCTGGTTGCGGCTGGCTGGCTTTGTGAGGGTGGATGATAGTGGTGGGTTGGCAGTGGTTGAGGTACGGTGGAGGTGGGCGTGGTGGTGGTAGTCGTTGGGTTTCTGGTTGGGCTGGGCTGGCCTTAGGGTGGATGATTGAGAGGGTGGGTTGGCAGGTGGTTGGATGCGTGGTAGGTTGGGCTGGTGGTGGTGTTAGTGTTGGTCTGTTGGGCTGGGCTGGCTTGCTTGGGGGGTGATTGAGTGGTTGGCGTGTGGTTGATTGTAGGTGGATTTATGGATGTGGGGTTGGTGGTTGGTGGTGTTTGGTTGGTTAGTGGCGTGGGTGGTGGGTGGTTAATTGGTTGCGGAGTGGTGGGGTGGGGGTGTTGATGTTGGCGTGGGTGGGTGGGTGGAGTGGGTGCATGGTGAGATTGTCTAGCTGAGCTGGGCTGGCTCGTGGGTGGGTTGGACAGTTGTGTAAGTGGGTGGGTGGTTGGTTGTGTGGTGGCTTTGTGGTCTGGCTGAGACTGGGTTGCTGATAGGTTGGGTAGGTGTGAGCTGTTCATGGTTGGTTTGGTTGATTGGTTGGTTGGTTGGTTGTTGAGTTGGTGGTTGGTAGGTTGGTGGGTTGGTGGTTGGTCAGGTACCAAGGCAGCTGCTGATAGCCTAAAAATGGCCTATCTCTGCCTCCACTCTTCAGTCTCTGCGGAAAAAGATCAAATGCACCAACGGCCTTCGTACGGTTGAATAAGACTAAAATATTGGTTTGGTTGTGGTTGGTTGGTTGGTTGGTTGGTCTGGTTGGTCAGCTCTACTAGTTTCGGCCGTTAACCTAGCGGCATGTTGAATGCTTAAAATTACCTATCCGCCCCTATACTCTTCAGGTTCTCTGGAAAAGATAAAAGCACCCGGCAGCTACGTTTAATGTCGTCTGACCTAACATGATTGGTTGGTTTGGTTGGCTCTCTCGTTGGTTGAGTTTGAGGTGGTTCAGGGAGGCGTACCAATGCGGCGTGATATTTAGCCCTGCTCACTCTCTGCTGTTGGGCACTAATATTTTTTAGGCAAAGATTTGTTTTGTTTCTGTTTTTTTAATTGCCTAAAAAATGATTTGTTTAATCGCCTAAAATTTCCTATGTTCCCTCCACTCTTCAGGTCTCGTCGGCAGAAGATCAAAAGCACCAAGTAAAAAGGACTGGAGGATATTGTCAAGGAAGATGTACTCATGTTTGATGGTACGGCAGTACTCTTATTTGCAATATTTGACTATTTTAAAAATCATGTAAATGCTGCATATTTTATATATTTGTATTGTATGTGGTAGGACTGGGGAGGATATTCTGTCAAGAGGATGTTTTGTGTGATTAGTAACGGCAGTACATGTGCAAAACTCTTGCCTTCAGTGATGTAGTGCACATGTTCTACCTCAGTACCATGTATAATTTATATTTTATGTATTTGTATTGTATGTGGTAGGACTGGAGGATATTCTCAAAGAGGATGTTCTTTGTGTGATGGTTACGGCAGTACAGTGTGGCATTACTCTTGCTTCAGTGATATAGTGCACATGCTCTGCATATGTATCATGTATAATTTTATATTTATATATTTGTATTGGATGTGGTAGGACTGGAGGATGTTCTCAAAGAGGATGTTCTTGTGTTGATGGTACGGCAGTACATGTGCATTACTCTTGCTTTCAGTGATACAGTTGCACATGCTTGCATATGTATCATGTATAATTTAAATATTTTATATATTTGTATTGGATGTGGTAGGACTGTAGGATGTTCTCAAAGAGGATGTTCTTGTTGATGGTACGGCAGTACATGTGCAAAACTCTTGCTTAAAAGTGATGTAGTGCACATGTTCTACCTCATTGTCATGTATAATTTATATTTTATGTATTTGTATTGCATGTGGTAGGACTGTAGGATATTCTCAAAGAGGATGTTCTTGTGTTGATGGTACGGCAGTACATGTGCATTACTCTTGCTTTCAGTGATATAGTGCACATGCTCTGCATATGTATCATGTATAATTTATATTTTATATGTTTGTATTGGATGTGGTAGGACTGGAGGATGTTCTCAAAGAGGATGTTCTTGTGTTGATGGTACGGCAGTACATGTGCATTACTCTTGCTTTCAGTGATATAGTGCACATGCTCTGCATATGTATCATGTATAATTTATATTTTATATATTTGTATTGGATGTGGTAGGACTGGAGGATGTTCTCAAAGAGGATGTTCTTGTGTTGATGGTACGGCAGTACATGTGCATTACTCTTGCTTTCAGTGATATAGTGCACATGCTCTGCATATGTATCATGTATCACGTATATTTTGTATATTTGTATTGCATGCAGTAGGATTGTGGGATGTTGTCAAAGAGGATGTTATTATGGTGATGGTACGGCGGTACATGTTTCAGTTATATATTCTACATGTCCTACATATTTACCATGTATCATGTATATTTTGTATATTTGTAGTGTATGCGGATGGACTGGAGGATGTTCTCAAAGAGGATGTTATTATGTTGATGGTACGGCGGTACATGTGCATTACTCTTGTCTTCAGTGATACATTCTACATATTCGACATAATGTAGGGCTGTGCGGACGTCCTTTTCTACATCTTTGTAATGTTAATTTAATTGATGTACACGTACGACTCTGGGTTTTAAAACTTGTACTATACCATCATTCCCTCAACAAGTCAATGCAGCATGTTCATTACTATGGTGGTCACTGATTCATTTAAATATTTTACATATTTGTAATGTATATTTAATTGATGTACACGTACGACTCTGGGTTTTAAACCTTGTAGCATGCCATCATTCCCTCAACAAGTCAATGCAGCGTGTTCATTCCTATGGTGGTCACTTATGTATTTAATATTTCATATTTGTAAGCACACTGTATATTTAGGCATTTGATGCACACCTGTGTACACGTACTGATTCTGGCTTTTAAGCATGTGCATGATTTATGGTGGTCACTGAAATACTGATATTTGTTAATGTACACACTGACACGTGTTTTAAGCATGCGCCATGATTTGCTGAAAACAGGACGATGTTGCATGTGCTCACTAATGGTGGTCACTGGTTTATTTAACATTTTACACACATATTTTTTGTTTGAATGTATATTTTTGCATTTATGTAAACCTGTAGTACACTTACGATTCTGGGCTTTTAAGCATGCACCATGATTTTCTGAAAACAGGACGATGTTGCATGTGCATCACTATGGTGGTCACTGGTTTATTTAATATTTTACATATTTGTTAATGTATATTTTATTTGATGCACCACCTGTGTACACGTACAATCGGATTCTGGGCTTTTAAGCATGCACCATGATTTGCTGAAAACAGGACGATGTTGCATGTGCATCACTATGGTGGTCACTGGTTTATTTAATATTTTACATATTTGTAATGTATATTTATTTGATGCACACCTGTGTACACGTACGATTCTGGGCTTTTAAGCATGCACCATGATTTTCTGAGAACAGGACGATGTTGCATGTGCATCACTAATGGTGGTCACTGGTTTTTATTTAATATTTTACATATTTGTAATGTATATTTATTTTGATGCACACACCTGTGTACACGTACAATCCTGGGCTTTTAAGCATGCTGATTTTCTGAAAACCGATGTATGTGCATCTATGGTGGTCATGTTTTATTTAATATTTTACATATTTGTAAATGTATATTTATTTATGATGTTTACACGCATGGGTGCATGCACTATTTTCTGAACAGTGTTGCATGTGCATCACTATGGTGGTCATGGTTTTTTAATACATATTACATAGTAATGATGCAGCCTGTGTACACGTACATTCTGGGCTTTTACATGCGCCATGATTGCTGATGGTTGCATGTGCATCACTATTGCGGTCACTGACATCTTTTAAATGTATATTTATTATGTAAACCTGGTACACTTACGATTCTGGGCTTTTAAGCATGGCACCATGATTTTTTCTGAAAACTGTTGCATGTGCATCACTATGGTGGTCACTGGTTATTTAATATTTTACATATTTGTAATGTATATTTATTTGGATGCACACCTGTGGTACACGTACAATTCTGGGCTTTTTAAGCATGCACCATGGTTCTGAGAACAGGACGATGTTGCATGTGCATGGGTGGTCACTGGGTTATTTACATTTTACATATTTGTATGTATATTTTTATTTGATGCAACCTGTGTAGCACGTACAATCCTGGGCTTTTAAGCATGCCACCATGATTTTCTGAAACACAGGACGATGTTGCATGTGCATCACTATGGTGGTCACTGGTTATTTAATATTTTACATATTTGTAATGTATATTTATTTGATGCACACCTGTGTACACGTACAATCCTGGGCTTTTAAGCATGCACCATGATTTGCTGAGAATCAGGACGATGTTGCATGTGCATCACTATGCGTGGTCATAAGCAATGCGCCATGATTAGATTTACATATTTTACAATATTTGTATGTATATTTTTATTTATGTAAACCTGTGTACACTTACGATTCTGGGCTTTTAAGCATGCACCATGATTTTCTGAGAACAAGACGATGTTGCATGTGCATCACTATGGTGGTCACTGGTTTATTTAATATTTTACATATTTGTAATGTATATTTATTTGATGCACACCTGTGTACACGTACAATTCTGGGCTTTTAAGCATGCACCATGATTTGCTGAGAACAGGACGATGTTGCATGTGCATCACTATGGTGGTCACTGGTTTATTTAATATTTTACATATTTGTAATGTATATTTATTTGATGCACACCTGTGTACACGTACAATCCTGGGCTTTTAAGCATGCACCATGATTTTCTGAAAACAGGACGATGTTGCATGTGCATCACTATGGTGGTCACTGGTTTATTTAATATTTACATATTTGTAATGTATATTTATTTGATGCACACCTGTGTACACGTACAATCCTGGGCTTTTAAGCATGCACCATGATTTTCTGAGAACAGGACGATGTTGCATGTGCATCACTATTGTGGTCACTGATACATTTTACATATTTTAATAAAATGTATATTTTTATTTGATGCAACCTGTGTACACGTACGATTCTGGGCTTTTTAAGCATGCACCATGATTTTCTGAGAACAGGACGATGTTGCATGTGCATCACTATGGTGGTCACTGGTTTATTTAATATTTTTACATATTTGTAATGTATATTTATTTGATGCAACACCTGTGTACACGTACGCACCATGATTTCTGGGCTTTAATAGCCAAAATGATTTTCTGATGTTGCATATTTAAATGTGCATACTATGGTGGTCACTGGTTTATTTCTCTTACATGCATATTATTTGAGCACCTGGTGTATTTTTCTGAGAAACAGGACGATGTTGCATGTGCATCACTATGGTGGTCACTGGTTTATTTAATATTTTACATATTTGTATGTATATTTATTTATGATTTGATGCACTGTGGTGGTCACTGGTTTACATATTTGTATGTATATTTAAGTTTGATGCATTGTGTACACGTGGGCTTTTAAGCATGCACCATGATTTTCTGAAAACAGGACGATGTTGCATGTGCATCACTATGGTGGTCACTGGTTTATTTAATATTTTACATATTTGTAATGTATATTTATTTGATGCACACCTGTGTACACGTACAATCCTGGGCTTTTAAGCATGCACCATGATTTTCTGAGAACAGGACGATGTTGCATGTGCATCACTATGGTGGTCACTGGTTTATTTAATATTTTACATATTTGTAATGTATATTTATTTGATGCACACCTGTGTACACGTACGATTCTGGGCTTTTAAGCATGCACCATGATTTTCTGAAAACAGGACGATGTTGCATGTGCATCACTATGGTGGTCACTGGTTTATTTAATATTTTACATATTTGTAATGTATATTTATTTGATGCACACCTGTGTACACGTACAATCCTGGGCTTTTAAGCATGCACCATGATTTTCTGAGAACAGGATGATGTTGCATGTGCATCACTATGGTGGTCACTGGTTTATTTAATATTTTACATATTTGTAATGTATATTTATTTGATGCACACCTGTGTAACAGATTTTCGAAAACATACAATCCTGGGCTTTTTAAGCATGCACCATGATTTTCTGAGAACAGGACGATGTTGCATGTGCATCACTATGGTGGTCACTGGTTTATTTAATATTTTACATATTTGTAATGTATATTTATTTGATGCACACCTGTGTACACGTACAATCCCTGGGCTTTTAAGCATGCACCATGATTTTCTGAGAACAGGACGATGTTGCATGTGCATCACTATGGTGGGTCACTGGTTTATTTAATATTTTACATATTTGTAATGTATATTTATTTGATGCACACCTGTGTACACGTACAAATCCTGGGTACTTTTAAGCATGCACCATGATTTTCTGAGAACAGGATGATATTTATTTGTTGCATGTGCATCACTATGGTGGTCACTGGTTGTATTTAATATTTTACATATTTGTATGTATGTATTTGATGGGCACACCTGTGTATTCGTACAATCCTGGGCTTTTAAGCATGCACCATGATTTTCTGAGAAGACAGGACGAATGTTGCATGTGCATCACTAATGGTGGTCACTGGTTTATTTAATATTTTACATATTTGTAATGTATATTTATTTGATGCACACCTGTGTACACGTACAATCCTGGCTTTTAAGCATGCACACATGATTTTTCTGAGAACAGGAAACGATGTTGCATGTGCATCACTATGGTGGTCACTGGTTTATTTAATATTTTACATATTGTAATGTATAATTTATTTGATGCACACCTGTGTAACGTACAATCCTGGGCTTTTTAAGCATGCACCATATTTTTCTGAGAACAGGACGATGTTGCATGTGCATCACTATGGTGGTCGGTTTATTTAATATTTTACATATTTGTAATGTATATTTATTTGATGCACACCTGTGTACACGTACAATCCTGGGCTTTTAAGCATGCACCATGATTTTCTGAGAACAGGACGATGTTGCATGTGCATCACTATGGTGGTCACTGGTTTATTTAATATTTACATATTTGTAATGTATATTTATTTGATGCACACCTGTGTACACGTACAATCCTGGGCTTTTAAGCATGCACCATGATTTTCTGAGAACAGGACGATGTTGCATGTGCATCACTATGGTGGTCACTGGTTTATTTAATATTTTACATATTTGTAATGTATATTTATTTGATGCACACCTGTGTACACGTACAATCCTGGGCTTTTAAGCATGCACCATGATTTTCTGAGAACAGGACGATGTTGCATGTGCATCACTATGGTGGTCACTGGTTTATTTAATATTTTCACATATTTGTAATGTATATTTATTTGATGCACACCTGTGTACACGTACAATCCTGGGCTTTTAAGCATGCACCATGATTTTCTGAGAACAGGACGATGTTGCATGTGCATCACTATGGTGGTCACTGGTTTATTTAATATTTTACATATTTGTAATGTATATTTATTTGATGCACACCTGTGTACACGTACAATCCTGGGCTTTTAAGCATGCACCATGATTTTCTGAGAACAGGACGATGTTGCATGTGCATCACTATGGTGGTCACTGGTTTATTTAATATTTTACATATTTGTAATGTATATTTATTTGATGCACACCTGTGTACACGTACAATCCTGGGCTTTTAAGCATGCACCATGATTTTCTGAGAACAGGACGATGTTGCATGTGCATCACTATGGTGGTCATGGGTTTATTTAATATTTTACATATTTGTAATGTATATTTATTTGATGCACACCTGTGTACACGTACAATCCTGGGCTTTTAAGCATGCACCATGATTTTCTGAGAACAGGACGATGTTGCATGTGCATCACTATGGTGGTCGCTGGTTTATTTAATATTTTACATATTGGTAATGTATATTTATTTGATGCACACCTGTGTACACGTACAATCCTGGGCTTTTAAGCATGCACCATGATTTTCTGAGAACAGGACGATGTTGCATGTGCATCACTATGGTGGTCACTGGTTTATTTAATATTTTACATATTTGTAATGTATATTTATTTGATGCACACCTGTGTACACGTACAATCCTGGCTTTTAAGCATGCACCATGATTTTCTGAGAACAGGACGATGTTGCATGTGCTCACTATGGTGGTCACTGGTTTATTTAATATTTAACATATTTGTTATGTATATTTATTTGATGCACACCTGTGTACACGTACAATCCTGGCTTTTAAGCATGCACCATGATTTTCTGAGAAGCAGGACGATGTTGCATGTGGCATCACTATGGTGGTCACTGTTTATTTAATATTTACATATTTGGTAATGTATATTTATTTGATGGCACACCTGTGTACACGTACAATCCTGGGCTTTTAAGCATGCACCATGATTTTCTGAGAACAGGACGATGTTGCATGTGCATCACTATGGTGGTCGTGGTTTATTTAATATTTTACATATTTGTAATGTATATTTATTTGATGCACACCTGTGTACACGTACAATCCTGGGCTTTTATAGCATGCATATTTGCATGTGCATGTAATGTTATATTTATTTGATGCATGACACAAGCATGCACCATGATTTTCTGAAACAGGACGATGTTGCATGTGCATCACTATGGTGGTCACTGGTTTATTTAATATTTTACATATTTGTAATGTATATTTATTTGATGCACACCTGTGTACACGTACAATCCTGGGCTTTTAAGCATGCACCATGATTTTCTGAGAACAGGACGATGTTGCATGTGCATCACTATGGTGGTCACTGGTTTATTTAATATTTTACATATTTGTAATGTATATTTATTTGATGCACACCTGTGTACACGTACAATCCTGGGCTTTTAAGCATGCACCATGATTTTCTGAGAACAGGACGATGTTGCATGTGCATCACTATGGTGGTCACTGATTCATTTTACATATTTTTAATGTATATTTTTTTTGTGTACATGTATGATTCTGGGTTTCACCTTGTACCTTGTACCTTGTACCTTGTACCTTGTATCTTGTACCTTGTACCATGATGTCTGCAACAAGTCAATGTTGCATGTGCATTACTATTGTGGTCACTGACAGGGTACTACTTTTTGTCAAATTGGTCAGCGCTTAAAGCGCACAAACGTCAAATTGGTCAGCGCTTTGTAGTGCAAAAAGCGCAAAAACTGCGCGCTGCGCCCACAGGGGGGTGAAAGAATTGCGCGAAACGCGCAGTGGGGCTCAAAAAACGTGCGAGTAAACGCGCTGCTGCGCGCGCTTTGTAGTATTCTGATCACTGATACATTTTACATATTTGTAATGTATATCTTATTATGTTAACCTGTGCACACGTACAATTCTGTTTTTTTAAACTTGTACTGTGATTTCCTTAACAGATCGATGGTGAAGGTTGGGAGTGGATGGTGGTCCAAGGTGATGGTGCCCCCCCCCCCCCCCCCCCCCTCCCCCCCCTGATGTACATGTACAACTCTGGGTTTTTAACCTTGTACCTTGTACCATAATTTAATCTACTACCTTTATTTAACCTCGTACCTTAATTTAACCTTGTACCTTAATCTATCCTTGTACCTTGTACCATGATTTTATCTTGTACCATGATTTACCTTGTACCATGCTTTCCTCAAAACAGATCGATGTTGAAGGATGGGAGTGGGCGGTGGTCGAAGGTGCAATGAAGCTCCTCCAAAACCACAAGGTTGACAACATATTCTTGGACTACTCCCCTGGTGAGTTTATTGGTTGTATCATTTAGAGGTCTTCACTGATTTCAATATTCGTGTTTATATTTATATTTGTATTTTATATTTGCCTTTGTATTTATATTTATGTTTATATTTTATATTTATATTTGTATAATGTTTGTATTTGATGTACGAAACATGTTCTTGGACCACTCCTCTCGTGAGTTTCTTGGTTGTATCATTTAGAGGTCTTAACTGATTTCAATATTCGTGTTTATATTTATATTTATATTTTATTTTTATTTTTCTATTTGTATAATGTTTGTATTTTATGTATGGAACCTTTTCTTGGACTACTCCCCTGGTGAGTTTATTGGTTGTATCATTTAGAGGTCTTAACTGATTTCAATATTCGTGTTTATATTTATATTTATATTTATATTTTAGATTTGTATTGTATGTATATTTTATATTTATATCTATATTATATTTGCATTTTATATTTATATTTGTGTTATGTTTTGTATTTATGTATGAAACATTTCTTGGACTACTCCCCAGTGAGTTTATTGGTTGTTTCATTTAGAGGTCTTAATTGATTTCAATATTCGTGGTTAATATTTATGTATATTCGAAACATTTTCTTGGACTACTCGCCCGGTGGGTCTATTGGCTTGGTTATTTAGTGGTGTGATTAATTTCAATATTCACGCTTTATATGTATTATTTATATATATCTGTATCTTCATGTATTCAAAAGGTAATCTTGGACTATTCGCCCGGCGATCCATTGATTATTTAGAGGTCCTAATTTATTTCAATATTTGTGTTTATATTTATTTATATAACTGTTTCTCATATATACGAAAGTCAATCTCGGACTATTCGCCATGTGATCAATTGGTTTGATCATTTAGAGGTTCTGATTTATTCCAATATTTGTGTTTATATTTATTGATATATCTGTTTCTCATATATACGAAAGTCAATCTCGGACTATTCGCCATGTGATCCATTGGTTTGATCATTTAGAGGTCTTAATTTATTTCAATATTGGTGTTATATTTATTTATTTATATATCTGTCTCTCGTATACATGACACATTTTCTTGGACTACTCGCCTGGTGAGTCTATTGGTTTGATCATTTGGTGGTCTTATTTATTTCAATATTTGTGTGTTTATTTTTATTTATATATATGTATCTCATATATATGAGACATATTCTTGGACTCCTCGCCCGGTGCGTTATATTGGTTTGATCATTTAGAGGTCTTAATTTATTTCAATATTTATTTTTTATATTTATTTATTTATTTATTTGTTTATATATATGTATCTCATATACATGACACATTTTCTTGGACTACTCGCATGGTGAGTCTATTGGTTTGATCATTTAGGGGTCTTAATTTATTTCAATATTTGTGTTTCAAATTTATTTATTTATTTATACATCTGTATCTTACATACATGACACATTTTCTTGGACTACTCGCCCGTTGAGTCTATTGGTTTGGTCATTTCATCCGTATATGTTACAATCCAGGGGTAGGCCAAATAGGCTAAAGGGACTTGCCCAACCGTATTAGGAAGGGCTTTAAAAGAAAACGCACTGATGAACTGACCCCCAAACAATCGTTTTACCGACGGGGGCCCTGAGTTTGTGCTACAGTGATCATTTAATAAAGCAACAAGGCATAGTCATAATTGGCAGAGCCCCCCTTCTGGGGGCGGGAGCCCCAGTGTTACCCATTTGTCGTCGACCATCATCCATCTTACCGTGATGAAGCCTGACACGCCAGCCAACGGTCTCGTAACTAACTCGCTTCCGTTGCCTCCTGCTGCTCCGTCGCGATCACTCTCCGCCATTTTTTAGCATCGCAGGCGACGCTGCTTAGAACTTGTTTATATGGAGAAGGTTGGGAGTGGGCGGTGGCTTCCACTTGGCTTCTTACAATCATTATGGAGAAGGTTGGGAGTGGGCGGTGGCTTCCACTTGGCTTCTTACAATCCACTTATGGAGAAGGTTGGGAGTGGGCGGTGGCTTCCACTTGGCTTCTTAGAATCCACTTATGGAGAAGGTTGGGAGTGGGCGGTGGCTTCCACTTGGCTTCTTAGAATCCACTTATGGAGAAGGTTGGGAGTGGGCGGTGGCTTCCACTTGGCTTCTTACAATCCACTTGGCTTCTTACAATCTTACCAGCATTAAAATGATTCTTTAGCATCTCAATTTCAAAATTAGTTCAAAGTGTTGCTATTTTTATGACAAACATTATTGATCTTAAAAGGAGGCCATTATCTCTCCCAATATAATTAGGGGTCAAAGTAGGTAGTAAGTATTTTTCTATAGCTTGAAGAGGCCTATCTACTGGTGCTGCTCCCATAACCATGCACCATTTGTGGTACAAGAAAAGGCTTGAAGACGCCGGTGAGCAGTTGGCTGGCAGTTGGTGAGCGGTTGGCTGGCTTGCTCCCTTGCGCCTTTCTTTTCGCGGTTGCTTCTCTGCATGCCTTAGAGTTCTTGTGCCTCGCGATGTTCAAAGGGTTCCTGTTGAACAATTCCAATCCGCACTCGTCTCATTCAATGCTAGAAGCGAAGGGTCCATCGAACAACGTGAAATGGTCCCAGATAGAAAGAAGAGATGCGGAGAAAGAAGAGACTGCTCCAGTACAGGGTACAGGGTACTGTCAAATTGGGTTGCACTTACAGCGCACAAACGTCAAATTGGTCAGCGCTTTGTAGTGCAAAATGCGCAAAAACTGCGCGCTGCGCCCACAGGGAGTTGGAAAAACTGCGCAAAACGCGCAGTAGGGCTCAAAAAGTGTGCGCAAAATCGCACTGCCGCGCCGGCTTAGTAGTACACTTCTCCAATACATGTGTTGCGGAATCTGTACTTCCTCGTTTTGTACTGCTGGTTAAGTTGGATTAGGGGGAGGGGAAGGGCTTGGGGGGGGCTTCCCTAATAGCACCAATGGAGACTGGTCTTTAGCAGAAGAACACCCAGTTCCACTTCATGTCATTCTGTTTCGGCTAGGAAAGAGTGCTTGTAAGTACGGGTAAATATTGTTTCAAAACAATTAGTTTTTGCCCCCCCCCCCCCCCCCCCCCAAACATAGGAGGCCAATAACTTTCTACTACTAGGCAAAAAACATAAATAAGACTACATTCTTCATCTCTCAACAAGCTCTACACATTTGGGGAAACGGGGTCAGACATTTTGTCCCCCCCCCCCCCACACACACCCACCCATAAATCCATCCTAAATTATAAATTCATCATAAATCCGTCCTAAATTCTAAATTCATCCAAAATTCATCCTACATTCTAAATTCATGAAAACTCATCCTTGCCGGTATCATACCTCGTGCGCAAATCCCCAAATTCATAGGGCACAAATTATAAATGCATCATAAATCTGTCCCAAATTTATCCTAAATTATACATGTATCAGGGTACTACTTCTTGCCAAATTGGCCAGCGCTTTAAGCGCACACACGTCATATTGGTCAGCGCTTTAAAGTGCAAAAAACGCAAAAACTGCACGCTGCGCCGACAGGGGGGTGAAAAAGCTGCGCACTTCGCGCAAGGGCTCAAAAAGGCAGCGCGACACCGAGCTGCCGCGCGCGCTTAGTAGTTCCCTGACATGTTTCCTAAATTCATCCCAAATTTCAAATCCATCGAAGTCATAATTCATTATAAATAGGAAACGGCAACTAATATTAGTGTTTGAAAAACTAATATTAACCAATATTATTATAGTGTCACAATAATATTAGTTTTTCAAATAAACTCGAAATTCTGGTGAGACGGCTCGACTGACTCATATTATATAATATTATATTATATAATTTGTTCACTAATATTATATAACATAGCCGACCCCCAATTATAAATCCATCCCGAATTCCTCCCTGCAGGTATCATACATCGTGCACAGATCACAGAGAGGAACAGAGACCAGGTTGAGATGCTGATCAAGCTGGTGAGGTACATAGCAGTACAGATATAGGTGGCACAGAGCAGGTTGAGATGGTGATCAAGCTGGTGAGGTACATAGCAGTACAGATATAGGTGGCAAAGAGCAGGTTGAGATGCTGATCAAGCTGGTGAGGTACATAGCAGTACAGATATAGGTGGCACAGAGCAGGTTGAGATGGTGATCAAGCTGGTGAGGTACATAGCAGTACAGATATAGGTGGCAAAGAGCAGGTTGAGATGCTGATCAAGCTGGTGAGGTACATAGCAGTACAGATATGTGTTGCAAAGAGCAGGTTGAGATGCTGATCAAGCTGGTGAGGTACATAGCAGTACAGATATAGGTGGCAAAGAGCAGGTTGGGATGCTGATCTAGCTGGTGAGGTACACAGCAGTGCAGGAATAGGTGGCACAGAGAAGGTTGAGATGGTAATCAAGCTGGTGAGGTACACAGCAGTACAGATATAGGTGGCACAGAGCAGGTTGAGATGGTGATCAAGCTGGTGAGGTACATAGCAGTACAGATATAGGCGGCAGTATGGGCAGTGCATTAGGCATCTGCATTGAGAGACGAAGCAGTACAGTGCGGTAGGCAGCACAACTTGGTAAGCAGTACAGTTTGATGGTGCAATGAGAGATACAGCTGCACAAATACCCACCCACCCACCACCCACCCACCCCACGCAGACACAACCACAACACCCCGCAGACCCCCCACCCACCCACCACCCACCCACACCCCACCCCACGCAGACACCCACAGCCACACCACCACCCCATACACACACATACACCTACCCCCCACCCCACACACACACAGCCACCCACCACCCCATACACATACATACACCTACCCACCACCCACCACCCCATACACATACATACACCTACACCCCAACCCATACCACCACATACACCTACCCCCCACCCACACACCCACAGCCACCCCACCCGACCTCATACACATACATACACCTACCCCCCCACCCCACCCCCCATACACCATACATACACCTACACCCCCAACCCATACACACACATACACCTACCCCCCACCCCACACACCCACAGCCACCCCACCACCCCAGTACACATACATACACCTACCCCCCCCACCCCACCACCCCATACACATACATACACCTACCCCCCCACCCCACCACCCCATACACATACATATTCCTACCCCTCACCCCACACACCCACAGCCACCCACCACCCCATACACATACATACACCTACCCCCACCCCACCACCCCATACCACATACATACACTTACCCCCACCCCACCACCCATACACATACATACACCTACCCCCCCCCACCCACCACCCCATACACATACATACACCTACCCCCCCACCCTTCCCAACGCACACACCACAGCCACGCCAACACCCACCACACACCGTCATACACAGGCAAAGATGGGCTACCTCATTGGCATACCGAAAAGCCCCCCCCCACCCCCACACACCACACACACAAACACATACACACACACAAACCACACACACATGCATACACAAACACAAACGCACACACACACAGACCCATCCCCCCACCCACCCACCCACCCACCCCATCTCAGCCCCCCACAAACAGCCACACCAACACCTCCACACACCTTCCTTCCTCAACAGGCGAAGATGGGCTACCTCATCGGAATCCTCAAGAGCCCGGCACTACAGTACACACGCACACGTACACACACAAACACAGACACACAAACATTCAAACAAATACCCGCGCATTCTTCCACAGCCACAGCAAATCCAACACCCCCCCACACACCCAAACACACACACTATCCTAAACAAGCAAAGATGGGCTATCTCATCGGCATACCCAAGAGCCCTGCACTACAGTACACACAAACACACACGTAAACACACAAACACAGACACACAAACATTCACACAAATACCCGCGCATTCTTACACAGCCACATCAAATCCAACACCCCCCCACACACCCAAACACACACCATCCTAAACAAGCAAAGATGGGCTATCTCATCGGCATACCCAAGAGCCCGGCACTACAGTACACAGGTTTTTCAGCTGACCTATCTCACACACACACACACCACACACACACACACACCTACCCCCTTACCCCCCCCCCCCCCCCCCCCCCCCCCCCCCCCCCCCACCCCCCCCCCCCCCCCCCCTACACACACACACACACACACACAGCCACACAAAACACACAAACACCGTCAAAAGAAGGCAAAGATGGGCTACCTCATTGGAATACGAAAGAGCCCGGCACTACAGTACACGGGGTTTTCTGCTGACCTGCCACAAACACACACAGACACACACACCACCAGGCACCCACACACACACCGCCCCCCCCCTAACCCCTCCCCCCCCCCACACCACCACCCACACACACACCTTCCTAAACAGGCCAAGATGGCTACCTCATTGGCATAACAAAGAGCCCGGCACTACAGTACACCCGGTTCTCAGCTGATCTTCCACACACACACAAAACACACACCATCACGCACACACACACACACACACACACACACACAACAAACAACACCTACTCCAACCCCACCCCCACCCCACAGCCACACCAACACCTCCACACACACCGCCCCAAACAGGCAAATATGGGCTACCTCATTGGCATACCGAAGAGCCCGGCACTACAGTACACGGGTTTCTCAGCTGATCTTCCACACACACACACACACACACACCTACCCCCACCCCCACCCCACCCCTCCACCCTCCCCACCCCACAGCCACACCAACACCTCCACACACACCGCCCCAAACAGGCAAAGATGGGCTACCTCATTGGCATACCGAAGAGCCCGTCACTACAGTACACCGGGTTCTCAGCTGATCTTCCACACACATACACACACACACCACCACGCACACACACCTACCCCCTCACCCCACAACCCCCACACAGCCACACCAACACCCCACACCCCCACACACACTGTCCCAAACAGGCCAAGATGGGCTACCTCATTGGAATACCAAAGAGCCCAGCACTGCAGCATACTGGGTTTCTCAGCTGATCTTCCACACACACACACACACACACCACACACACACACACCTACCCCCCACCCCCACCCCTCCACCCCCACCCCACCCACAGCCACACCCCACAGCCCACCCAGCCCAGCACTACAGTATACTGGGTTTCAGCTGATCTACTAAACATGGAGGAATTTACACAATGGAACTTGCAGTATCAGCTGATCTTCCACACAAACACACACACCTACCCTTCCACCCCACACCACAGCCATACCAACACCCACACCCACACCGTCCCAAACAGGCAAAGATGGGCTACCTCATTGGCATACCGAAGAGCCGCGCACTACAGTATGCGGGTTTCTCTACTGATCTCCCCCCCCACCCCCACCCCACCCCACACACACCTACCCCCCACCCCACCCACCCCACCCCACCCCCCACCCCACCCCACAGCCACACCCACACACGTCCAGACAGGCAAAGATGGGCTACCTCATTGAAATACCAAAAAGCCCAGCACTACAGTATACGGGTTTCTCAGCTGAGCTGCCTTACATGGAGGAAGTGACACAATGGAACTTGCAGTATCAGCTGATCTTTCACACACACACACACACACACACACACAAAAAACACACACACACACACAACTACACACACACTCACAGCCACACCAACACCCCCACACACACCACACTTTCCCAAACAGGCAAAGATGGGCTTCCTCGTTGGAATCACCAATAGCCCGGTGCTACAGTACACACACATACACACACAAACATAGAAACACATACATACACACAAATACCACGCACTCGTCCTCAGCCACAGCAAAACCAACACACCCCCGGGACCCCCCCCCCCCCCCCCCCCCCACACACACACACACCATCCCAAACAGGCCAAGATGGGCTACCTCATTGGAATACCAAAAAGCCCGGCACTACAGTACACGGGTTTCTCAGCTGACCTGCCTCACATGGAGGAAGTGACACAATGGAACTTGCAGTATGATTTGAAAGACGCCGAATTGATAGAGGCCAAAGCATTGAACTGCCCCATTGCTGACGCCCTAAGGACACGAGCCAGCTGGGGTGATGGATCTTGTGGTACAATTCCTGAGGACCTTAGTCCTAGGTGAGTTGGGAGAAGCCTGGTCTGTCTGTTTATTTTTGTGTGGGCGGTGGGTGGGTTGGTGGGTGGTGGTTGGGTGGGGTGGTGGTGGGGTGGGGTGGGGTGGGGGGCGTCTAGGTTGATAGAGGCCAAAGAGTTTAAGTGTCCCCTAGCTGACGCCCTTAGGGCACAAGCCAGCTGGGGTGATAGAGACTGTGGTGTCATTCCTGAGGACCTTAGTCCTAGGTGAGTTGGTGTAGCCTGTCTGTCTGTTTGTGTGTGTGTCTGTTTGTGTGTATGAGTGTGTGTGTGTGACTTTGTTTGTGTGAGTGTTTGTGTGAGCACATTTGTTTGTGTGAATGTGTGTGTGTGTGTGAGTGTTTGTTTGTGTATGTGTGAGAGTGTGTGTCTGTTTGTGTGTGTGTGTAGGTTGACAGAGGCCAAAGCGTTGAAGGGCCCCATTGCTGACGCCCTTAGGGCACAAGCCAGCTGGGGTGACGGATCTTGTGGTGTCGTTCCTGAGGACCTTAGTCCTAGGTGAGTTGGAGGAGCCTGTCTGTCTGTTTGTTTCGTGTGTGGGGAGGGTGGGTGGGTGGGTGGGTGGGTGCGTCCAGATCGATAGGGGCCAAAGCGGTTAAGTGCCCCATTGCCGACGCCCTTAGGCACAAGCCAGCTGGGGTGATGGAGGCTGTGGTGTCATTCGTCATTGAGGACCTTAGTCCTAGGTGAGTTTGTGTAGCCTGTTTGTTTATTTGTTTGGTTGTCTCTCAGTCTGTTTGTGTTCGTGTTTGTGCGTTTGTGTGTGTGTTTGTTTGTGCTTGTGTGTGTGTTTTGTGTGTATGTGTGTGTGTGTGTGTGAATGTGTATGACTGTGTGTGTGTTTGTTTGTGGGTGGGTGGGTGCGTCTAGGATGATAGAGGCCAAAGCATTTAAATGCCCCATTGCTGACACCCGCAAAGCAAAAGCCACATGGCATAATGGAGATTGTGATGTCATTCCTGAGGACAGCCTCTTTCAGTGATATGCATTGGTCTAGTGGTAGACTGAGTCTCTTTAAGAATGAAGAGTCGGGGTTTCGACTCCCCCTTCGGTCGCTCTTGGCGTTCCAGGTCGTCGTCAACCGCGATGGTAGCTTGTCCAGTTGAGGTGGGAGACCGCTCCCCACCCGAGTACGACGGGCTCCCTTAACACCACGCCCCATCAGGCGTTATCATTACCTTTTTGGCGGAGCCCCCCCTTCTGGGGGGCGGGAGCCCCCAGTGTTACCCATTTGTCCGTTCGTCCATCCATCCATCCATCCATCCATCCATCCATCCGTCTGACCGCGATGAAGCCCGACACGTCAGCCAACGGCCTCGTAACTAACTCGCTTCCATTGCCACCTGTAGCTCCCTCGCGATCACTCTCCGCCAATTTTTAGCGTCGCAGGCGACGCTGCATCGAACTTGCAACAACCAATCCGTCGATACGACTCTTGTATGCATCGAACTTGTCAACACCACCATCCGTCGATACGACTCTTGTATGCATCGAACTTGTCAACACCACCATCCGTCGATACGACTCTTGTATGCGAACTGTAGTATACCTGTTGGAACCGGGCCTCGACCTCCTGCGGTTCTTTCGCAACCGTTCCTGAGGACCTCAGACCATGGTGCGTTTGTGTAGCCTGTTTGTTTTTTTGGTTGTTTATTTGTTTGGTTGTCTGTCTGTCTGTCTGTTTGTGTTTGTGCGTTTTTGTGTGTTTAAGCTTGTGTGTGCGTGTGTGTGTGAATGCATGTGAATGTGTGTGTGTGTGTTTGTGGGTGGGTGGGTGCCTCTAGATTGATAGAGGCCAAAGCGTTTAAATGCCCCATTGCTGATTGTCAGTTAATGTCAGTTGATATGGTCAGTTGGTGTCAGTTGAACTGGTCAGTTGGTGTTAGTTGAACTGGTCGGTTGGTGTTAATTGAACTGGTCAGTTGGAGTCAGTTGAACAGGACATAAATTAGCTGCCCCCTTGGCTATAACAAATAAACATACATAAATATATACATACATACATACATACATACATACATACATACATACATACACACATACATACATACATACATACACACATACACACATACATACATACATACATACATACATACATACATACATACATACATACATGCATACATACATACATACATACATACATACATACATACATACATACACACACATACATACATACACACACATATACATACATACATACATACATACATACATACACACATGCATACATACACACACATATATACATACATGCATACACACACATATGCATACACATACATACACACATGCATACACATACATACACACACATACATATACGCATGCATACACATACATACACACACATACATACATACATACACACATATGTAGTTTGTACGTACATGCATACATACATACATACATACATACATACATACATACATACATACATACATACATACATACATTCATACATACATACATACATACATACATATACGCACGTACTTACATACATACATACATACACACATACATACATACATACACACACACATATACATACATGCATACACACATATGTAGTTTGTGCTGCACAGGTCTCTGAGATCCATGGTGGGCCACAGCGAATATCTGTGGCTGGCCAAGAGCCGTGATCTGATGCGCCTCAACGGTACCGTTGGTGCGCTGAAGAAGGGGGACCTTGGCACCAAGTACACAAGTGAGTTTGGGCTATATACTTATGACTCATATAGTGACATACACACATTTATAACACAAAAGTATTTATATATATTTATGTATGCTTTGTGTTATTATCTGATATCATCTGTATTGTAGTCACAATAATATGTGTATAATCATATATTTAGTGCTACTCATTACTGAATATGATATGATCCTTGCAGGATCATAGCAGATGATTGCATACGTTTTGCCTGCCTTCTGGGTAATTTTACTTTTATTTATTTATTTTGTGTTACATTATTTTGGGGGGTTTACTTGTCATTTGGGTTATGTTATTTTTATTTTATTTATGTTCTGTTATTTGTATTTTGTTTACTTGTCATCTGGGTCATGTTATTTGTAATTTCTTTTAATTGATGTATTTGTTTTTCATTTTATTCATGTTATGTTATTTATATTTTGTTTTACTTGGCTTCTGGGTCATGTTATTTGTACTTTATTTTAATTATAATATTTGTTTTTCATTTTATTTATGTTTCGTTATTTATATTTTGTTTTACTCGTCATCTGGGTCACGTTATTTGTTCTTTATTTTATTTATGATATTTGTGATTTATTTTATTTATGTTATGTTATTTGCATTTTGTTTTACTTGGCTTCTAGATTATGTTATTTTTGGCAGAGCCCCCCCTTCTGGGGGATGAGAGCCCCCAGATTCACCCCGTTGTCCGTCTGTGCGACAGACTGACCGGAAAAACGAAGCCTGCCACATCAGCCAACTGTGTCATAACTAACTGGCTTCGGTCAGCTCCTTTCCGTTGCCACCTATCGTTTCGTTGCCAACACTCTCCGCCAATTTTCTGCATCGCTTGCGACGCTGCTTGGGACATGTTGGTATTGGAAACATGCACGCACCGTTTGCGTTTGAATCATGTACGCACCGTTTTTACTTGGGTCATCTGGGTTATGTTATTGTTGGTATTGGAAACATGTACACACTGCTTGAATTGGAAACATGTACGCACGTTTTTACATGGGCCATCTGGTTTGTGTTATTTTTGGTATTGGAAACATGTACACACCGTTTTTACTTGGTTCATCTAAGTTTTGCTATTTTTGTATAGGAGACATGTACGCACCGATTGCATGCGGAACATGTACGCATCGATTCACATGGGCTATCTGGTTTGTGTTATTTTTGGTATTGGAAACATGAACGCACCGTTTGAATTGGAAACATATGCGCACCGTTTTTACTTGGGTCATCTTGGTTGGGTTTGTTTTGGTACTGGAAACATGTACGCACCGTTTGCATTTAGAAGAAAGCTGACCTTGTCACCGTTCACTATTCTTTATATATCAACATAAATAATCATACATGTTATGGTATATCAACATAAATAATCATACGTGTTATGGTATATTAACATAAATAATCATACGTGTTATGGTATATTAACATAAATAATCATACATGTTATGGTATATCAACATAAATAATCATACATGTTATGGTATATCAACATAAATAATCATACATGTTATGGTATATCAACATAAATAATCATATTTACTTCGAAGAATGGTGTGGGATGAGGGATATGCAAGATTATCGCACAATGTACAATATGATATATTGAGCAAAATATATAACATTGCATTTATGTATAACATGATATAGTGAGCATATATATGATATTACGTATTCAAATAACAAATGACAAGTTGTCTCCCTTTTTCTTCTTTTTTGTCTTTGGGAACGGTTTTCAAAAGCCTCCATTGGCTCAAGCTGTGGGCACCAGGGTACTTCCAAGCGCGCGCTTTTGCGCACTGGCGCGCTGCCTTTTTGAGCCCCACTGCGCGTTATGCGCAGTTTTTTGCAACCCCATGTGGTCACAGCAAGCATTTTTTGCGCTTTTTGCACTACAAAGCGCAGTTTGTTTTTCAAGTGCGCTAAAGCGCTGGCCAATTTGGTCATTGGAAGTACCCTGGTGGGCACATTTAGAGTCCTCTAGGACACCAAGAAAAATGGCATTCATCAAACCAAGCCAAGCAGGCATATTTGGAGTCCACTTAGTATAAAACCGGGAGGGGGGGGGGGGGGGGGGGGGGGGGGGACTGATGAACTGAACCCCAAACAATTGTTGTACTGGCGGAGGCCCTGTGTTTGTGCGACATTGATAATCTAATCCTGCAATTATAATTTAATTATCATTGATGTGTTGTACGATATAACAAGTGAAATACAAGTGAAAATAATAATAATAATAACCTGATAATAATAGTAATAATAATAATAATAATACTAATAATAATACTCAAAATACAAGTGAAAATAAGAATACTAATAATAATACTCGAAATACAAGTGAAAATAATAATAAACAAGTGAAAATACAAGTGACAATAATAATACTAATACTAAAAATACAAGTGAAAATAATAATAATTCAAGTGAAAATACAAGTGAAAATAATAATAATAATAATAATAATAATAATAATAATAATAATAATTCAAGTGAAAATACAAGTGAAAATAATAATAATTAAACTATATTCGTGGCTAATAATGAATTTAATTCGCATAAATAAATAATTTAATTTGCGTCCCAAATGTTTATGTTGCACGTTCTATGCACCTAAAATTAAAGCATCCTAAATGTGCATGAAATTGTAAGATATACACACCTCAAATTGAAATGCTGTACAGTACACCGGTATACACCTGAAAATGATATGGTGTACAGTATATACACCTGAAAATGATATGGTGTACAGTATATACACCTGAAAATGATATGGTGTACAGTATATACACCTGAAAATGATATGGTGTACAGTATATACACCTGAAAATGATATGGTGTACAGTATATACACCTGAAAATGATATGGTGTACAGTATATACACCTGAAAATGATATGGTGTACAGTATATCCACCTGAAAATGATATGGTGTACAGTATATACACCTGAAAATGATATGGTGTACAGTATATACACATGAAAATGATATGGTGTACAGTATATACACATGAAAATGATATGGTGTACAGTATGTACACCTGAAAATGATATGGTGTACAGTATATACACCTGAAAATGATATGGTGTACAGTATATACACATGAAATTAAATCATCCCCAATTTATATATGGTACATACACCTGAAATTATGTACTTGCATCTGCCATACCATACTTGACAAACCTAATAATATTGTGCATTCCTTTCACATGCAGCTTCTGATCCTTATTCCCGAGGGATGGGTGGGCGCGTCTGTACGCATCTGCCATACCATACTTGACAAACCTAATAATATTGTGCATTCCTTTCACATGCAGCTTCTGATCCTTATTCCCGAGGGATGGGTGGGCGCGTCTGTACGCATCTGCCATACCATACTTGACAAACCTAATAATATTGTGCATTCCTTTCACATGCAGCTTCTGATCCTTATTCCCGAGGGATGGGTGGGCGCGTCTGTACGCATCTGCCATACCATACTTGACAAACCTAATAATATTGTGCATTCCTTTCACATGCAGCTTCTGATCCTTATTCCCGAGGGATGGGTGGGCGCGTCTGTACGCATCTGCCATACCATACTTGACAAACCTGATTTTATTGTGCATTCCTTTCACATGCAGCTTCTGATCCTTATTCCCGAGGGATGGGTGGGCGCGTCTGTACGCATCTGCCATACCATACTTGACAAACCTGATTTTATTGTGCATTCCTTTCACATGCAGCTTCTGATCCTTATTCCCGAGGGATGGGTGGGCGCATCTGTACGCATCTGCCATACCATACTTGACAAACCTAATCATATTGTGCATTCCTTTCACATGCAGCTTCTGATCCTTATTCCCGAGGGATGGGTTGGCGCGTCTAAACCCATCTGCCATATCGTACTAGACAAACCTAATCATATTGTGCATTCCTTTCACATGCAGCTTCTGCCACTTACCCCCAAGAGATCTGTAATCATCTGCCATATTGTACTTGACAAACCGCGGTCTAAGTCGAAGTCCCTATAGCATATTTGGCAGACCCCTGGACTGTAACAACATAAATACAGACAGGCAGACAGACAGGCAGACAGACAGACAGACAGGCAGA
>JAJSRW010000964.1:30000-44360 GCA_022414725.1 Microglena sp. YARC
GTTGTACTGTGTTTGACTATGTACAGTCATGTTACAATGTGTTGTATTGCACTGTACTGTATGGTTTTGTATATATGGTGTAGTGTTGTGTTTATTTGGTGTTGTATATATGGCGGTACTTGTTTATGTTGTGCATACATACTGTACATTCTATGTTGTATATATATATATATATATATATATATATATATATATATACTGTGTTGTGGTGTATATACTGTGTTGTATATTGTATATACTGTGTATTGTATATACTGTGTTGTATATTTTATATACTGTGTTGTATATACTGTGTTGTGGTGTACAGTGCTGTTTGCACTGTGTGTGTAGCGAATGTAGGTGTACAGTGTTGTACTGCTGTAAGTGTTGCGTATACTGTGTTTTGTTTTCTACTGTTACTGTAAAGCTGTGCAGCATAGTAATGTGTTTGTACTGTACAGTATGGAACTTTGTTTGTGGTGTGCGATGTGTTCTGTTTTAGACAGAGAGTTTTCTTTGTTTTACTGCATGGTATTGTGCTTTAATGTGTCGTACTTACTTGTACTGTGTGTGTACGGTGTTGTACTGTGTTGTATACTGCACTGTGTATATACTGTGTTTTTCTGTCTATATAAGGTGTTGTACTGTGTTGTGTATTGTACTGTGTATATCCTGTGTTGTCCGGTGCATGTATGGTGTTGTACTGTGTTGTGTTTTTTACTGTGTATATACTGTGTTTTCCTGTCTATATATGGTGTTGTATTGCGTAGTGTATTGTACTGTGTTGTGTACTGTACTGTGTATATACTGTGTTGTCCGGTGTATGGACGGTGTCGTACTGTGCATAGACTGTGCTGTACAGTATACCTTATAGTGATGTGTATATACTGTGCTGCACAGTATATGTTGTGTTGCTCATTGCAGTTCAATACTTGTTTGTGTTGTGTATATACTGTGCTTCACAGTGTTGCTGTGTTGTTCAGTGAGGTTCAGGATATGTTTATGTTGTGTATATACTGTGCTGTACACTTTATGCTGTGTTGTGCAGTGCTGTACATGATGTGTTTGTGTTTATACGTTGTTGTCCTGTACAGTGTTGTACTATTCTCCACTGCACGGTACAGTACTGTGTTTGTGTTGTGTATATACGCTGTCGTGCTGTACAGTGCTGTACTGTTCTCCGCTGTACGGTACGGTACTGTGTTTGTGTTGTGTATATACGTTGCCGTTCTGTACAGTGCTGTACTGTTCTCTGCTGTACCGTACGGTACTGTGTTTGTGTTTTATATCTTTGTTGTTCAGTTGTACAGTGTTTTACTGTGTTAGTGTTGTGTATACTATGATGTACATTAGTATTCCCGGTTGTATGGTGCGGTTCTTGATGGTGTTGTTTACAGTATCGTATCGTATATGGTAGTTATCAGCATGTATAGCGGTGCTCTCACGCGTTTTATGACTTGGTGACTACTTATGTACTCCCTTAGAACTATCGGCTCTCCTGAGCCAGCTTCCCGTGGGACTGAGTCATCTTGAGATGACTCAGTGGCAGCTTCCTGTCACCTACGTCTCCGGTCTGATCTGTACCCTGTTAGGTTCCTGTCTACCGCCTCCTTTCACCACAGGTGCCCCTTTATGGGTCTCCTGTGTCTGTAATGTTATTCTTGTCTCCGTGTATAGATTGGTGCGTCTGTTCCGCTGCTTTAATCTACTGTCCACTCTACCGGAGTGATTTCAAGCTGATAGGTCATTGGGCTCCTCATCACTACCACTGCTTTGATAATGCAACTTCCGCGAGGGCCTCCTGCCGGCTTTGTGAAACTTACCAAACTTAATGGTGTTTCATGGGCTCGTGGGATCCGCAGTGTCATTGTGAGCAATGGATGCGACCGAATCCTCCCAACGGGGGTGAAGGTTCCTCTAGATTGGCTAGACGACTGCGCGCCAGCGGCCTCTGCTGCCGGAGAGGAGGGTCCTTCCGCCATCAAGGAAGTAACCCCCCCCGATCAATCCTCCAACTTTACGGTTCCTTCTCTCAATGTTCGACGCCTGTCCTCTGATGTTGAGGATGTCCTGATGAAGCTGTGTTGTGTACAGACACAGATCATCCGTTGTGCATCAGACCCGCAGCCTCATTGCGTCCCCTTCAATTATGATGAAGACTACTCTACTACTACTGATGATGAGGAGGACTTGAAGAGTGCTACGAGTGCTGACTTCGGTGGCGTGACCCCATCTGCTGCTGCCACTCGTGTCTTTGAGACTTCCGCTGTTTCACCGGTGTATGAGCCTGCTGATCAGCAGATGCCTAATCGAGAGCTTTCGCTTGTGTATCAGCCTCAGCCTTCGTCGGCGCCTCCCTTTGAGCCTGTTCCCCGGCTTACCCGGAGGTGGCTAAGCCCACTTTCTTGAAGGGCTTTGCTTCTTTTTCCTCTGCATCTGCCCCCATGGAGCGTGGCCTCCCTGGCTACCACACTCGCTCTCGCGAGGCTGCTGTTTCCTCTGCACGCACCTCTGCTGCTGGTGCCTCCCTGGAACCCCCTCCGCCTCCGCCGGTGGAGCTGCCTCCTGCCCCTGGCCCTCCTCCTATGCTATATACGCGGTCATGCGAATCTTGGGAGCATCTGCTCACTGGTGGATCTCCTCCGACTTTGAACTTGCGGGACTACCGCCTGATCAACCAGGATCGACGGGATGGTGAGTCCTTGAACCGCTCTTTGTACGGTCGGATGGATATGCAGGCTACAATGGCAAATGTTAGTGTGAAGCTGAGGCATCGCCGAGTGATGGCTTTCTCTGAGCTTGGTACCAGGTGTCGTTCTTTTCTTGGTCCAGTCACTTCTGGGATTCTGTATCCCCCAGATCATGGTGTTTCCTTTGGTGGTACGAGGCGTAGTGATCACGAGAAGCTTGGTTTATCAGTTTGTGCGAGTGCCTGTCCCTCTGTGTCCTGTTAGCCCAGATTTCGAGCTGCTTATGAGTGTTGCGAGGTCCATTCCTGTGATTAGGAACATAGACGACCAGCGCGCTCTTGACGCTGGTCTTGCTGCGGAGTATTTCATGGACATTCGTAGGTCCTTGGCTCCTGTCCCTTCTGCGATTGGAGCTGGGTCTAATACCCTCATTCATGGTGAGTCTCGGTTTGATCCTGCACTGTTGGGGTTCAGTGCACTGCCTCTCGAACGTCAGGAGTTCATGTGTTTAACTATGATGCTCGCGAACATGGAGGACGATATGGTCAAGGTATACCAGGACTTTGCCACCCCTCGGGATATCCTTTTGGATATCCGGAAGACGCAGTCTGATGCCCTTGCCTCTAGAGTCCCTCTCATGCGTATCGAACTTCATAATGCGCACATGGGCCCTTCTGACCGTGTCGATGATTTCTTTCGCATGGTTCGCAGTCTGTGCACTGACCTCCGCAGTGCTGGACATCCTGTCACTCAGCGCCACGCCATGGAAACCATTGTGAATGGGATCCGTTTGATCGATTTGAATCGCTGCGGATCCAGTACGGTATGATGTTGGCTAACAGACAGACTGTAGATTACTGGTCTTGTCTGGAGGCATATCGGTCTCTCGACATTTTGAACATTGCTCTCCCCAGGTCCGACTCCAGGCATCCTGGTTGGTCCCGGGACGCTCCCCAGGTTCCTGCCAATGCTGCGTTTCAGCGTGGGCAGGGATCTGGTTCTCAGGGTTCTGGTTCCAACAAGTGACGTCTGGATTGCACTTGGGGCCCATGCTCAGCAAGACGACCCACTCGGAGGATCGCTGTTTCACGAAGCATCCGCACCTGCGTAAGACCAAGCCTGGTGCACCGGTTACCAATCCGGTGCCATGGCCTTGGCCCTTCCAGGTGTGCTTACTCCGCGGCAGCTGGCCTCCTTGCAGGCTCAGATTGATGGGTATGCTTTGGACAAGAAATAGGAGGTACGCTCTGTCCTTTTCTCTTGCACTGCGAAATTTTCAAATGTCTGCAGCCCGAGCCTGTCTGAGGGTGTCTGGCATGTTGATTCTGGAGCTGGGATGTCAATCACAGGTGATATGTCATTGTTCACTGTGTTTCATGCTTCTGAGACTGGGCCAGCAGTTAAATTTGGTGATGGTGTGGTTCAACGGTCTGTGGGTCAGGGTTCTATTGTGTTATGTAGTGATTGGTTACCAACACCAATCACTTTAACCAATGTTCTCTACATCCCACACTGTCCGGTGAACCTTGTGTCAGTAAATGCTGTTGCCCATGCTCACAACTGCAAGATTTCTTTTGATAGTCTTAGTTGTACTGCCACACAGGGCTCTTATGTTCTGTGGTCTTTCCCTGCCTCCAGTGATGGTGTGTACAAGTTTGCGTGTAGGCCTTGTCACACCCCTCGTGGCCGTTTGTATGGTGCTGAAAATTATCCAGCTTTTGCTCTTGATGTTGATGAGGATGGTGGAGGTGTGATCCCTACCACTCCTGAATGGTTGTGGCATAGGCGGCTGGGTCACCCTGGCTATGATGCCATGCACAACCTTGTAAGGAAGGGTTTGGTTCAGAACTTACCCCTCACTCTCCAACAGGTGCAAAGACTGTCTAAGATCCCATGTGATGCTTGTCAGAAGGCAAAGGGAAAACGTATCCCTTTTCCTAAAGAAAGCAAAACTAGGATCCGTGCCCCATTACAACGCCTTCACTTGGACATCATGGGGCCATTTAATATTAGGGCTTGCGTGGGGAGTTTTATGTTCTGTGTCTCACTGACCAATACTCTGGCTATGCTGAGGTATTGTGCTTGAGAACCAGGGAGGAAGCTCCCTTAGCAGTTCAAACTACCATCCTGAGATGGATGACTCAGCTGCATGGTTTTGTTTTCAAGTGTCTTAGGTTTGACAGGGCTAAGGAATTTATAGTGAAGTGGTTCGAGGATTGGTTAGAATCGGTTGGTGCTGTGCATGAATTGTCCGTGGCTTACACTGCTCAGCAGAATGCGACTGTGGAACGGTACAATAGGGTCCTTCAGAACGTAGCTAGGAGCATTCACTTAGAGTCTAAGCTCACTAAGTCCTTCTGGCCCTATGCCTTCCTCGCCGCTTGTTACCTACGCAACCGGCTGCCTAATCAGGGTGACAAGACTCCTTATGAGTTGTTCTTTGGGGTTCTACCTGATGTATCGTTATTGCGCGTGTTCGGGTGCCCATGCTATGTTACTTAGTGAATGGGAAGAAACGCAATAAGCTAGACGAAAGGGCGTTATCTGGTAGACTGGTTGGGTATTCTCTGGTGAGTAAGGGTTATTTTGTTTGGGTTCCGAAGTTTGCGCAGGTGGTAGAGAGTCGTGATGTGCTCTTCTATGAACAGTTTAGCTATAACTGTATCCCTGGGCTCTCTCCCTATGATGGATCTCAGTATTTTTCTCGCACCCCTGCGCTATCATCGGTAAAGGGCTTGATACTACTGACAATGTCCTGGGCCCTTTACCAACCCCGATTGTTGACCGCTTTACTGGTCATGGGGATGACGATGCGTCCCAGGCCAGGTAATGATGGTGCTGTATTGCGTGCGGCGGCATTTGGCCAGGGGGAGTCTGATGTTCCTTCAAGCTCTAATTTATTCGAATCTCAGGGGGTCGCCGGGCCTTCCTCTGCGCCACGTTTCGTCGGTGAAGTCGTAGGATTAGGACAGCCTCGGGTTATAGTGGAACCTAGTACAGGTCCACTGCCCACTAATCGCCACCCCCCGTCCACCTATTCGGATAGCTCGCGGGAGTTGTTGATCACTTCACCCCCTGCTATACCTGGTGGTTTATACCGGACCAGGCATTGCGACGATGTGGCCGTCACAGATGATGTGAGTGATGACCTCGAACACTGGTCCGGGTCAGATACTGCGTATGGCTGGGGTGTTCCAATGTACCCAGGCTTCGACGAATTAGAGGCAAAGGAGGCCGGCCTTGTTCAACCACGCATGAGTGCTGCGCTGGGGGCTTTATTACCGGTTACTGCTGATACTGCTGATATCCCCGCTGCCCATGTACAAGTACACTGCTTGTACGTGGGGGCTTTTATTTCTACTCTACTGAACTCTCTTATAAAGGCTGCAATGTTACCTACAACCCTGACAGAGATCTCTGGCTGCAGGCTATGAAGGATGAGATGGCCTCCCTCCATGCTCATGGCACTTGGGTCCTCACTCACAGCCTCCTAGGCAGAGGATTCTATCTGGCAGATGGTTATTTGTCAAGAAACATGGGGCTGATGGTTCTTTTGCGTTTTAAAAGCTCGTTTTGTAGTTCGTGGTTTTCTGCAACGTCCTGGGCTGGACTACATTGATGTATATGCCCCGTCTCCTCTAAAGCAGGTCTTCGTGTGCTCCTTGCTGCCATCACTCATAGAAAAATGTTTGTGAGGCAGCTGGACATCAAGACTGCATTCTTGAATGCAAGCTGGAACCTGGTCTGGACCTGTTCTGTTACCTAGCCTGAGGGCTTTCATGAACTTGGTCCTGACAATGTTCCCCTTGTGTGCAAGCTGATTAAATCTCTTTATGGTTTGAAGCAGGCACCCAGGGCTTGGAGCAAAGATGTAAAGCAGTTTTGGTTGCCCACGGTTTTACCATGTGCAAAGCTGAACTACTCTGTATTTCAGGAGGGATTCTACTGGTGGGTGGAGCTATGTCCTGACCTATGTGGATGACTTTATCCGTGCTTTTTAGTGAGCTGCATAGGTATGCCTTGCTGATCAAGGCTATGGAAGCAGGCTGGGTGGGAAGTCAAGGAAATGGGTGTACCTGTCCAGTTCCTTTCATTGGACATGACTTGTACACTTGATTCTGACGGCAGGTGTCTTAAGATCGACCTCTCCCAGCAATCCTACATTGTTGAGCTGGTGGAGCAGTTTGGTCTCACTGCTGCTACAAGCCCAAGTTTTCAGTTCCATGTCAAGTGCACTATCACTGATCCTCCTGGAGAACCTCTGCCTCTAATAGCAGTACCTCTCTCTTGTTTGGGGGCTTTGCTGTTTACCTGGCTACCTGCACAAGGCCTGATATTTCTTTTGCTGTTAGCTACTGTCCAGGTTTTCTGCTCAACCCACTGCCCCCTGTGGGCTGCAGCAAGCGCTTGCTTTTGTATTTGAGAGAACATTCCATCTGGGCCTCACTTACACTCACAGCCCTGGTTTCTCTTTTACTGTCTTTAGTGACTCATCCTTTGCTGATGATGGGTCTGACAGGAGATCTCAGAATGGCTATGCTGTGCTTGCTGGAGGCTGCCTTGTGAACTGGATGAGCAAAAGGCAACCCACTGTTGCTGTTAGCTCCAGTGAGGCTGAGTATCAGGCCCTGTCTCAGACTGCCAGGGAGGTGCAATGGTTGAAAAAGTTGAGAATTGATCTAGGGCTGCCTTGTGACCTGGTCACCATTCAGGGTGACAACTTGGGGTCCTTGAGCTGGGCCAATGACTGTTCAGCTGCTCCCCTCGCAACAAGCAATTGATGTCATCCATCACTATATCCAGGAGCTGGTGGAGGATGGCCAGGTGGGATGTTGCCTATGTTAACTAAGAAGGGCGTTCCTGCTTCCCGGCCGATTTCCATTCTTATGTTCACTTTTAAGGGGTATTTTACGATTTTTTTACAAGTTTCAATCTTATGAATTAAAACATAAGATTTCGGTCAATTGTTTCAAATTTGACGAAATATGCCAATTCGAGCTATAAGAATGGATATAGCGAATCTTATGAGCATGAAATTGCCCTATTGTGTAACAACCTTAGAAACACCAATTTTACATCTTACGTTTTTTAATGTAGGAAAATGTGTAAATGGCAGTTATTGACCGGATAATAGAATTTAATTCACGGCTTATGAAAATAAACGTAAAGTGGTTTATGAATAATATCATTAAGGTGACTATGAAACGTCATTCTCCTCCTTCTCCCCTCCTCACCCCCACTACCCCCTAAACCTCCTCCACCTCCTCCTCTTCTTCCATCAATGTCTACATTATCTCCATCCGACTGCACGGCTCCGGTCTAACGTGTTGTCTTCAATGGCTTTGCAAGCTAAGAGCACGCTTGTGTGGTACTTTTTGGTATCTTCATGTTGCTCGTGGGTTGGCAACTGAATTTGCACGGCATCAAGGGGAGTGTTGCCTTGTCATGTAGCTTGTGGTTCCTTACGCCAAGCTTAACGGTAATCGGCCACACCAGCTTTTGGTCATCCACGGAAGTCACTAGGCCACTGTGGGTAGTCGGGTTCGGTGTACACCAATGCCTCACCTCTCTTAGAGTATAAAGGCATTAAGTATACAATTCTACTCTCGGACAATGAAGTTCAGATGTTGATGTCAACCACGTCCCCATCCTCCTCCCCGCTAAAGTCTTCCACGGCAACTTGACCACTGCTACATGTCCCAAAGCCAAATCTGTGTTGGGGTCGTAGGCGGCTCTTGTATCTGGCTTGGTCCCTTGCGAAGAATGTAAGTACAGCGCAGATCCGCAGTAGTGGCCTTGCAAAGTTCTGTTTCCATAGTGAGTATGTCCTTCAATCCGGGCAGAGGCCATAATCCCGGACAGCAAGGTCATCTGGTCCGGAAAGGTCATCAGCAATGGTCCTCTGCTGCATCCTTCGGACCTAATGACATCCAAGATACTCTTCCAGTGAACCTCGCATGTTTTTGGAGTTCTTGAATCCTAATCTTGGGGCATCCTTGAATGGCACGCGACTTGCTTAATGGAAACCTTGATAGGAACAAGAATGGGTTCGCTGTCCTTAATCCCATTGCCCTCGTCTAGTGTCCCGACTCATCATACTCCTTGAAATAGGCCCATGCAGTTGTTGTTGTGAAAACAAGGAATAAGTATTGTTCATGCTCCCTCCACGCATAGGGGAGGATAATGGTATTAAAATAAAGGACAAAGCATTCAATTGGACAACTCACCAGCTTGCTATTGGCCTGTCTCGTGATCTTGAAATGCGTGTAAACGTCGATTGACTCCATTGACCGTGCTCGTGCCGTGACCGTACAGCTGGGTACAGCGTTGTCTTTCAGGACAGCAGAGAAGTCCCCAATTGACGTCACATAACTTCCTGCTTAGTGTAGTCGCCCATAGATTGGAAAACGCCACCCAACCTCGGTAATCAGATGGTCCAAGGTGAACACGTCCTTGTTCTTCAAAGCCTGCGAGATGACCGGTAGTTCTGGTCGAGATTGCTGTGTGTGTGTCCGGGAGGAAGAAAGTGGACGTACACTTGCTCGAACCAGCCAAGCTCCACCAATAGCGACAAATATGCGAACAATGAATGCGTTTTGTTGTCCTTTGCTGCGTTGTCCATCTGCAAGAAGCAATACTGTGGAAGCGCCTTCCTGTTCAAGGACTTGGTTGAAGAAATGTTGAGGCATGATATAAGTCAAGTTGATGGACTGCGAGTAGAAGGGATAAGCCCAATACCCAAAATCCCTTCCTTGTGAAACAATCCTGTTGTATGCATAGAAGTAAAGAGTCACAATATAATTTTTATACAATGATTTCAAACTTATATTGAATCAGTCTGTGTTACGGTACGCAATGTCGATGCATGCTCATTGTCTGACTACAAGTCAAGTACCATTTGTTTACTCATGCTCTCCCATGCATTAGGATTGACTTCCACCACGGCTGCTTAAACTTGTCGTGCCTGTGGATGTATTGAATGGAGACGTGCAAGAAGTGTGTGCGTCAGGAGGGGGGGGGGGGGCCTCAACTGGGGGAAGGGGGGGGGGGGGGGGTCAGGGGGCTGCCAATGCTTTTGTAACTTTTCATATTTGCGCACACTGTGTATGTGGCGGAATGGGGGCTGTGGGCAATGTGTATCTTTCAAATTTTTCCTTCTCGTTGGGGGCGGCATGTAGTGGGGTTGGGGTGTGGGGTTGGTTGCGGGATGCTTCCCCACGCGTTACGGGAGGACTTTGACTTTGCTTGCACTCAGTCGATTTAATGCAAGCAATGGGTTTGGGGATGGAAATAGGGGGGGGGGGGGGGGGCTCGCACGCGCACGGGAGGTTTTGCTTGCATTTATTGGGTATGAGTCGTGCTAGTGGTGTGTGTGTGTTGGGGGGAGGGGGGGGGAGGGTTGAAAGTGTGGTGTGGGTGGGTGGGGTGGGGTGGGGTGGGGTGTGGTGTGTGGTGGGGGGGGGGGGGGGGGGAATGCTCCCCAAAGACACGAAGGAGGCCACAGCGTGCACTAGGCACATAATGTAAATTGTAACTTACGGTTTGACGTTTTTTTACTTGAATCTCGATTTAGTTGAAAATAATTGTTAAGTACCTAGTTGCAACCACCGTCTTAGAGACGTTTGCATGTCTGGCTGGCTCGCCATTGCACTAATTCAATGTACACCGTTGTTGCCTCCTTGTTGGATTGAGCTGGATAAAGTCAGCTCAATTCAATGGGACCTGTACCGCAAACGATACCCATGCGCCGTCTTGCGTCTTCCGTCGACTGTCTGCGTTTTCTTCTTCGCTGTCTATCCAGAACGGTATATCAATGCTGACGCGATGCATTTTGTAAGTAGTCCCGCACCTGTTCCTGGGGATTGTATTTCTAGAAGCGATTAAATTTATCATGCGAAGCAAAACATAAGGAACTGCTCGCGGGGTAGCGGGAGCACGGTGAATCCAGGAACGGTTTAAACTTCTCATCCCACCATTATTTAGCGGCAATTCACCCATTCTTATCTCAGGCCCGTCCTTTCTAATAGAAACACGCGATTTAAAACCATCTAACCCGCAACATTTCACCAGCAGGGAGCAACACACCGTAGAAACTGTCACCCTCCTGGACCTAATAGGGGAGTAGCATCGCAACAACAGCTTAGCTGGGGCACAGCGCAGCAGCAGGAGCAGCATCGCGGTTTCAACCCCGTTTCTTAGGCGGGGGCGACAGGCGCAGGAGCTTACTAGAATTCCGCGTAGTGCCACAGAGGAGCATGTGCGCACAGCGCGAGAAGGGTGGGTGCAACTTCTAGGAATCTAAGGCGGCACATAAGGGGTGGAATTGCGCCTAGAGTTCTATTTGTAGGTTGTGACATGAGGGGGGGGGGGGGGGGGGGGGTGGGGCGTCGGGGGGGGGGGGGGGGGGGGGGTGACGGGGGGGAGTACATGAGCCCGAAGGCTCGGGGCGGGGGAGGCTAGAGGGGGGGGGGGGGGCAGGGCCCGGGGGGTCGGTGACACAACTCTTGTCAAAAGTGGTCGGATAAAAACCTCCTACAGGGCACGAATACATCAGAAGGCAATTATCCCGCTTCTATGAGCTGGCTGGGAGAAATATCCTGCGCTTAGCTGGAGCTGGTCACTTACGTGACTCTGCAACTGGATGTGGAGCGCGGAGAGAAATTGGGGACCCACAGGTTGCTATTGTCCTGGATCAAACAGTGAATCGGTCTTTGGTGCGTTTCGATGATGGGCGGTAAGACCTTTGTATGGCGACTTTGCTTAAAGTGAAGGAAGGTAGTCTATCTGCACCGTCGGAATTATGTAAGTTATATCATATGGGTGGATGGGGGATTTTGGGACTCCCACGCGTACGGGAGGGCTGTGGCATGCACTGGGGTGATTGGGTGGGTGTTTACTGGGGGTGGGGGCTCCCCATACGCGTACGGGAGGAATTCCGAAGCAATGAGGGTGAGATGAAGGGGGGTGGGTGGGGTGGGGTGGGCGGGCTCCCTTCGGGCGTACGGGAGGACTGCGCATAGCACTGGGAGGGTGGGTGTGGGGGAGATGGTGGCGGGCTCCCCTTCGCGTCGGGAGGGCTGTGCTCATGCACTGGGGGTTGGTGTGGGGTGGCGGGGCTATGCCCTTTTTGCGTACGGGAGGGTGTGCATGCACTGGGGGTGAATTGGTGGTGTTTTGGGGTACCCTTGTGGGGGGTCCACATACCGCGCTACGGGAGGAATTTCGAAGCAATGAGGGTGAGATTTCGAAGGGGGGGGGGGGGGGGGGGGGGCGGGCTCCCCTTCGCGTACGGGAGGACTGCGCATGCACTGGGGGGGTGGTGTGGGGGTGGCGGGCTTAAGCTTCGCGTAGGGAGGGCTGTCATGAACTGGGGGGTGGGTGTGGGGTGGGGGGCTCCCTTCGCGTACGGGAGGGCTGTTGCATGCACTGGGGGTGAATTGGGTGGGTGTTTGGGGTGGGGGGCTCCATACGGTACGGGAGGAAATTTCGAAGCAATGAGGGTGAGTTGAAGGGGGGGGGAGGGTGGTGGGCGGGGCCCGTCCCCTTCGCGTACGGGAGGACTGCGCATGCACTGGGGGCTGGGTGTGGGTGGCGGGCTCCTTGCGTACGGGAGGGCTGTCGCATGCTCGCTTAGGGGTGGGTGTGGGGGTGGGGCGGGCTCCCCTTCGCGTACGGGAGGGGGCTGTGCATGTGGCATGGCTGGGGGACGAGGCCTGAATTGGGTGGGTGTTTTGGGGGGTGGGGGGCTCCCACACGCGTACGGGAGAATTTCGAAGCAATGAGGGTGAGATGAAGGGGGGGGGGGGGGGGGGGGGGGGGGCGGGCTCCCTTCGCGTACGGGAGGACTGCGCATGCACTGGGGGGTGGGTGTGGGGTGGCGGGCTCCATTCGGTACGGGAGGGCTGTGCATGAACTGGGGGTGGGATGTGGGGTGGCGGGCTGCCCTTCGCGTACGGGACGGGCTCTGTGCATGCACTGGGGGTGAAGTTGGGTGGGTGTTTTGGGGGTGGGGGGCTCCTCATATACGCGTACGGGAGGAATTTTCGAAGCAATGAGGTGAGTTGAATGTTGCGAGTGGGGGGGGGGGAGGGTGTGGGGTGGCCGGGCTCCTTCGCGTACGGGAGGGATGCGGCATGCACTGGGGGTTGGGTGTGGTGGCGGGTCCCTTTGGCGTACAGGGAGGTGTGATGCACTGGGGGTGGTGTGGGGTTGGCGGGGCTCCTTCGCGTACGGGAGGGCTGTCGGCATGCATGGGGTGAATTGGTGTGGGTAATTTGGGGTGGGGGGGTTCCATACGCGTAGGGAGGAATTCGAAGTCAATGAGGTGAGTGGAAGGGGTGGGGAGGGTGTGGGGTGGCGGCTCTCTTCGCGTGAGGGAGGACTAGCGCATGCAATGGGGGTGGGTTGTGGGGTGGCGGGCTAAACTTCGCGTACGGGAGGGCTGTGGCGATGCACTGGGGGTGGGTGTGGGTGGCGGGCTCCTTCGGTACGGGAGGTGCTGTGCATGCACTGGGGTGAATATAGAAGTTGGGTATATGGGAGGTGGGGGGGCTCCATCGCGTACGGGAGGAATTTCGAAGCAATGAGGGTGAGTGAAGGGGGGGTGTGCTCCCCATGCGTACGGGGAGGGCTTGTGCATGCATGCGGGGGGGTGGGTGGTGGTGATGGCTCCCTTCGCGTCACGGAAGGAATGGCATGGCACGGGGGTGATTGTGTGGTGGGTGGGGGTGGGGGGCTCCCATTGCGTACGGGAGGAATTTACAATACAATGTTAGAGTGTCCTAATTTTTTAATTCATCGAACTGATACCTATCTATTTTATTGGACGCAGCTTCTACTCAAATGGCAAAATCGATGCAAGATGTAGGAGAACGGGACGCCCGCATGTGACGAAGGATTCAACAGTGGAACAAGCGGTGTGAGAACTAGGTCCTCGCGAGGTGCTAATAGGAGGCGCCAGTTGCAAAACTATTGTGAGCCACATCTGGATCGGTTTTCTGGAACTTGCAAACGTGGTGTGGGGTGAAAGCTTTCTGGTACAACTTACGCTCGAGAATTGCACGTCCGAACAGTGAAGTGACATGGCATTCAAGACACATGCCGTAGGCGATTTCCGCACTCCGCACAATACACCGCGCAATGCAAAAAATGGGTGGTTGCAGGATGCGGTGAATCCTGTGCAACTGCGCACGGTTACGAGCAAGACAGCTCGATGAAAGCGAGGACTGAGTATCCGGCAGTGCGAATCAGCCTAATCAGGGTTTCGAGAGTTTTCAGCACAGGCAGGAGGGGAACAGCTAGAGAGGCAGGGCACTGACAGCCGTGAGTGAATGTTTGATCAATACCGATATTGGAGTGGCGACAGGTCGAGCTTTTTGAAACCTGTAGGGAGCGACATGTATGGCAGGTTTGAATATCGTTTCGCTCAAACGTACTGCGCTTTTGAATATATTGGTCTGACGGGATTTCTTTCGTTGGGAGTGCCTTCACCATTCTCCTTATTCGCAATTGTGACTTGCAACAGGTTCTGCGAGTAAGAGGAGGGCTGCGGACAGGGGAGGATGCGAGCGAGAGGAGGCTAAGCGAGGAGGGCAAAATTCGGAGGACTGGATGGACACCGGTTCAGGAAGAGGGCGATGCACCAGGACGCTGCAGAGCCATGGCCGAAGATTCCGTGCATGATTGAGTTAT
>JAJSRW010001758.1:0-40000 GCA_022414725.1 Microglena sp. YARC
CAAACGCATCCAGCCGTTAATCACCATGGATATGCGTTGGTTGCTGAGTATCATGCTCCTGTCGTCGCCCATGCCGCCAACCAATTATCCACTATCAGCCAATGGTTCGGGGTTATGCAGTTACAGCAAAACCCAACCTGGGTGGAACAGCGTCAGCTCCGATCCCCGACACTGCCCACCTCAATGCTCAGCCAACCTTTCTACTGCATCAGATCAATACCAGCTTCTCCACGCGTCGTGCACCACCCACATTGATCCCACACATCAACTGTTATCTGTTGTATCGCAATTCCAGTATATACCCATATCACGGTGGTCGCCGCCTACCCACATTGAAAACTGGTTCTAATTGAATCAGTTTAAGTAGCAGGTTGCGTACGTGGCTTCAGTCTCCCACCCACGATCCTCCAACTGGTTCTACTGCATCAGTATGGTCATTATGATTCGAATTTCAATGGTGGTGGCACTACCCACCCTACCCATCCGAAAGCTGTTCTACTGCGATCAAGAAATACCAGTGGCAGCATGTTACTTAAGGTTGATCTGGTTTAGCGGCCACCACACCCACCCTGTTTTATCAAAACAAGGTCTACTGATCATCAGATTAATACCAAGGTGGTGGCCCCACCCACCATCAACTGTTCTAATATGCATAGATAATACAAGGTGGTTGGTGGGTGGCCCCCCACCACCCCATCCAACTGTTCTGTCATCAGATAATACCAAGGTTGGTGGCTCCACCTCACCTCATACCTTGTTCCTATTAATACCAGCATCAATAACAATACCAAGGTGGTCGGCCCCACCGTACCCATCCAACTGCTCTGTGCATCAGATAATACCAAGGTGGTGGCCCCACCCACCCATCCAACTGTTCTATGCATCAGATAATACCACAAGGTCGTGGCCCCACCCTACCATAACTGCTATGCATCCAACCATGCATGAACATCAGATAATACCAAGGTGGTGGCCCACCCACCCATCCAGAACTGTTCTTATGCGCATCAGATAATACCAAGGTGGTGGCCCCACCTATACCCATCCAACTGTTCTATGTAATCACAACAGATAATAAGAGTGGTGGCCACACCCAACTGTTATATGCCATAAACCAACTGTTCCATCATATGCAACTCATCAGATAATACCAAGGTGGTGGCCCCTACCTAACCATCCAACTGTTCTATGCATCAGATAATACCAAGGTGGTGGCCCCACCACCCATCCAACTGTTCTATGGCATCAGATAATACCAAGGTGGTGGCCCCACCCAGGGTTCCATCAACTGTTCTATGCATCAGATAATACCAAGGTGGTGGCCCCACCTACCCATCCAACTCATCAATAATACCAAGGTGGTGGCCATGCCCCCATCCAACTGTTCTATGCATCAGATAAATACCAAGGTGGTGGCACCTAACCCATCCAACTGTTCTATGCATCAAGATAATACCAAGGTGGTGGCCCACGCATCAGATAATACTCCCCAACCCATCCAACTGTTTCTATGCATCAGATAATACCAAGGTGGTGGCCCCACCCACCCAGCCAACTGCTCTATGCATCAGATAATACCAAGGTGGTGGCCCCACCCACCCATCCCGACTGTTCTATGCATCAGATAATACCAAGGTGGTGGCCCCACCTACCCATCCAACTGTTCTATGCATCAGATATACCAAGGTGGTGGCCCCACCCACTGTTCTGTGCATACAACTGTTTATGCATCAGATAATACCAAGGTGGTGGCCCCACCACCATCCAACTGTTCTATGCATCAGATAATACAAGGTGGTGGCCCCACCACCCATCCAACTGTTCTATGCATCAGATAATACCAAGGTGGTGGCCCCACCCACCCATCCAACTGTTCTGTGCATCAGATAATACCAAGGTGGTGGCCCCACCCACCCATCCAACTGTTCTACTGCATCAGATAATACCAAGGTGGTGGCCCCACCCACCCATCCAACTGTTCTGTGCATCAGATAATACCAAGGTGGTGGCCCCACCTCCCATCCAACTGTTCTATGTACATCAGATAATACCAAGGTGGTGGCCCCACCCACCCATCCAACTGTTCCATGCATCAGATAATACCAAGGTGGTGGCCCCACCCTACCCATCCAACTGTTCTGTGCATCAGATAATACCAAGGTGGTGGCCCACCCACCATCATCCAACTGTTCCATGCATCAGATAATACCAAGGTGGTGGCCCACCCACCCATCCAACTGTTCTCATGTACATCAGATAATACCAAGGTGGTGGCCCCCCACCCACCCATCCAACTGTTCTATGCATCAGATAATACCAAGGTGGTGGCCCCACCCACCCATCCAACTGTTCATGTGCATCAGATAATACCAAGGTGGTGGCCCCACCCCCATCCAACTGCTCTGCATCAGATAATACCAAGTGGTGGCCCCACCCACCCATCCAACTGTTCTATGCATCAGATAATACCAAGGTGGTGGCCCCACCCACCCATCCAACTGTTCTATGGCATCAGATAATACCCAAGGTGGTGGCCCCACCTGCCCACCCATCCAACTGTTCTATGCATCAGATAATACCAAGGTGGTGGCCCCACCCACCCATCCAACTGTTCTATGCATCAGATAATACCAAGGTGGTGGCCCCACCCCACCCATCCAACTGTTCTATGCATCAGATAATACCAAGGTGGTGGCCCCACCCACCCATCCAACTGTTTATGCATCAGATAATACCAAGGTGGTGGCCCCACCCACCCATTCCAACTGTTCTATGGCATCAGATAATACCAAGGTGGTGGCCCCACCACCCATCCAACTGTTCTATGCATCAGATAATACCAAGGTGTGGCCCACCCACCATCCAACTGTCAGATCCATGCATCAGATAATACCAAGGTGGTGGCCCCACCCACCCATCCAACTGTTCTATGCATCAGATAATACCAAGGTGGTGGCCCCCAACCTACCCATCCAACTGTTCTATGCATCAGATAATACCAAGGTGGTGGCCCCCACCCACCCATCCAACTGCTTATGCATCAGATAATACCAAGGTGGTGGCCCCACCTACCCATCCAACTGTTCTATGCATCAGATAATACCAAGGTGGTGGCCCCACCCACCCATCCAACTGTTCTATGCATCAGATAATACCAAGGTGGTGGCCCCACCCACCCATGTTCCTGTTCTATGCATCAGATAATACCAAGGTGGTGGCCCCACCACCCATCCAACTGTTCTGTGCATCAGATAATACCAAGGTGTGGCCCCACCCACCCATCCAACTGTTCCATGCATCAGATAATACCAAGGTGGTGGCCCCACCTACCCATCCAACTGTTCTGTGCATCAGATAATACCAAGGTGGTGGCCCCACCCACCCATCCAACTGTTCTATGCATCAGATAATACCAAGGTGGTGGCCCCACCTACCCCATCCAACTGTTCTGTACATCAGATAATACCAAGGTGGTGGCCCCACCCACCCATCCAACTGTTCTATGCATCAGATAATACCAAGGTGGTGGCCCACCCCACCCATCCAACTGTTCTATGCATCAGATAATACCAAGGTGGTGGCCCCACCCACCCATCCAACTGTTCTATGCATCAGATAATACCAAGGTGGTGGCCCCACCCACCCATCCAACTGTTCTATGCATCAGATAATACCAGGTGGTGGCCCCACCCACCCATCCAACTGTTCCATGCATCAGATAATACCAAGGTGGTGGCCCCACCCACCCATCCAACTGTTCTGCATCAGATAATACCAAGGTGTGGTGGCCCCACCCACCCATCCAACTGTTCTATGCATCAGATAATACCAAGGTGGTGGCCCCACCCACCCATCCAACTGTTTATATGCATCAGATAATACCAAGGTGGTGGCCCCACCCACCCATCCAACTGTTCTGTGCATCAGATAATACCAAGGTGGTGGCCCCACCCACCCATCCAACTGTTCTATGCATCAGATAATACCAAGGTGGTGGCCCCACCCACCCATCCAACTGTTCTATGCATCAGATAATACCAAGGTGGTGGCCCCACCCACCCATCCAACTGTTCCATGCATCAGATAATACCAAGGTGGTGGCCCCACCCACCCATCCAACTGTTCTATGCATCAGATAATACCAAGGTGGTGGCCCCACCCACCCATCCAACTGTTCTGTACATCAGATAATACCAAGGTGGTGGCCCCACCTACCCATCCAACTGTTCTGTGCATCAGATAATACCAAGGTGGTGGCCCCACCCACCCATCCAACTGTTCTATGCATCAGATAATACCAAGGTGGTGGCCCCACCCACCCATCCAACTGTTCTATGCATCAGATAATACCAAGGTGGTGGCCCCACCCACCCATCCAACTGTTCCATGCATCAGATAATACCAAGGTGGTGGCCCCACCCACCCATCCAACTGTTCTATGCATCAGATAATACCAAGGTGGTGGCCCCACCCACCCATCCAACTGTTCTATGCATCAGATAATACCAAGGTGGTGGCCCCACCCACCCATCCAACTGTTCTGTGCATCAGATAATACCAAGGTGGTGGCCCCACCCACCCATCCAACTGTTCCATGCATCAGATAATACCAAGGTGGTGGCCCCACCTACCCATCCAACTGTTCTATGCATCAGATAATACCAAGGTGGTGGCCCCACCCACCCATCCAACTGTTCCATGCATCAGATAATACCAAGGTGGTGCCCCACCTACCCATCCAACTGTTCTGTGCATCAGATAATAATACCAAGGGTGGTGGCCCCACCCATCCCATCCAAGGTGGTGGCTGTTCTATGCATCAGATAATACCAAGGTGGTGGCCCCACCCCACCCATCCAACTGTTCTGCTACAGCATCAGATAATACCAAGGTGGTGGCCCCACCCACCCATCCAACTGTTCTATGCATCAGATAATACCAAGGTGGTGGCCCCACCCCACCCATCCAACTGTTCTATGCATCAGATAATACCAAGGTGGTGGCCCCACCCACCCATCCAACTGTTCCATGCATCAGATAATACCAAGGTGGTGGCCCCACCTACCCATCCAACTGCTCTGTGCATCAGATAATACCAAGGTGGTGGCCCCACCCACCCATCCAACTGTTCCATGCATCAGATAATACCAAGGTGGTGGCCCCACCTACCCATCCAACTGTTCTGTGCATCAGATAATACCAAGGTGGTGGCCCACCCACCCATCCAACTGTTCTATGCATCAGATAATACCAAGGTGGTGGCCCCACCCACCCATCCAACTGTTCTATGCATCAGATAATACCAAGGTGGTGGCCCCACCCACCCATCCAACTGTTCTGTACATCAGATAATACCAAGGTGGTGGCCCCACCCACCCATCCAACTGTTCTATGCATCAGATAATACCAAGGTGGTGGCCCACCCCACCCATCCAACTGTTCTATGCATCAGATAATACCAAGGTGGTGGCCCCACCCCCACCCATCCAATGGTTCCATGCATCAGATAATACCAAGGTGGTGGCCCCACCTACCCATCCAACTGTTCTGTGCATCAGATAATACCAAGGTGGTGGCCCCACCCACCCATCCAACTGTTCCATGCATCAGATAATACCAAGGTGGTGGCCCCACCCACCCATCCAACTGTTCTATGCATCAGATAATACCAAGGTGGTGGCCCCACCCACCCATCCAACTGTTCTGCATCAGATAATACCAAGGTGGTGGCCCCACCTACCCATCCAACTGTTCTATGCATCAGATAATACCAAGGTGGTGGCCCCACCCACCCATCCAACTGTTCTATGCATCAGATAATACCAAGGTGGTGGCCCCACCTACCCATCCAACTGTTCTATGCATCAGATAATACCAAGGTGGTGGCCCCACCCACCCATCCAACTGTTCTATGCATCAGATAATACCAAGGTGGTGGCCCCACCCACCCATCCAACTGTTTATGCATCAGATAATACCAAGGTGGTGGCCCCACCCACCCATCCAACTGTTTCCATGCATCAGATAATACCAAGGTGGTGGCCCCACCTACCCATCCAACTGTTCTGTGCATCAGATAATACCAAGGTGGTGGCCCCACCCACCCATCCAACTGTTCCATGCATCAGATAATACCAAGGTGGTGGCCCCACCTACCCATCCAACTGTTCTATGCATCAGATAATACCAAGGTGGTGGCCCCACCCACCCATCCAACTGTTCCATGCATCAGATAATACAAGGTGGTGGCCCACCTACCCATCCAACTGTTCTGTGCATCAGATAATACCAAGGTGGTGGCCCCACCCACCCATCCAACTGTTCCATGCATCAGATAATACCAAGGTGGTGGCCCCACCTACCCATCCAACTGCTCTGTGCATCAGATAATACCAAGGTGTGGCCCCACCCACCCATCCAACTGTTCTATGCATCAGATAATACCAAGGTGGTGGCCCCACCCACCCATCCAACTGTTCTGCATCAGATAATACCAAGGTGGTGGCCCCACCCACCCATCCAACTGTTCCATGCATCAGATAATACCAAGGGTGGTGGCCCCACCTACCCATCCAACTGTTCTGTGCATCAGATAATACCAAGGTGGTGGCCCCACCCACCCATCCAACTGTTCCATGCATCAGATAATACCAAGGTGGTGGCCCCACCTACCCATCCAACTGTTCTATGCATCAGATAATACCAAGGTGGTGGCCCCACCCACCCATCCAACTGTTCTATGCATCAGATAATACCAAGGTGGTGGCCCCACCTACCCATCCAACTGTTCTGTGCATCAGATAATACCAAGGTGGTGGCCCCACCCACCCATCCAACTGTTCTATGCATCAGATAATACCAAGGTGGTGGCCCCACCCACCCATCCAACTGTTCTATGCATCAGATAATACCAAGGTGGTGGCCCCACCCACCCATCCAACTGTTCCATGCATCAGATAATACCAAGGTGGTGGCCCCACCCACCCATCCAACTGTTCTATGCATCAGATAATACCAAGGTGGTGGCCCCACCTACCCATCCAACTGTTCTGTGCATCAGATAATACCAAGGTGGTGGCCCCACCCACCCATCCAACTGTTCTATGCATCAGATAATACCAAGGTGGTGGCCCCACCCCACCCATCCAACTGTTCCATGCATCAGATAATACCAAGGTGGTGGCCCACCCACCCATCCAACTGTTCCATGCATCAGATAATACCAAGGTGGTGGCCCCACCTACCCATCCAACTGTTCTATGCATCAGATAATACCAAGGTGGTGGCCCCACCCACCCATCCAACTGTTCTATGCATCAGATAATACCAAGGTGGGTGGCCCACCCACCCATCCAACTGTTCTGTGCATCAGATAATACCAAGGTGGTGGCCCCACCCACCCATCCAACATGCATCAGATAATACCAAGGTGGTGGCCCCACCTACCCATCCAACTGTTCTATGCATCAGATAATACCAAGGTGGTGGCCCCACCCACCCATCCAACTGTTCCATGCATCAGATAATACCAAGGTGGTGGCCCCACCTACCCATCCAACTGTTCTGCATCAGATAATACCAAGGTGGTGGCCCACCCACCCATCCAACTGTTCCATGCATCAGATAATACCAAGGTGGTGGCCCCACCTACCCATCCAACTGTTCCATCAGATAATACCAAGGTGGTGGCCCCCACCCACCCATCCAACTGTTCCATGCATCAGATAATACCAAGGTGGTGGCCCCACCCACCCATCCAACTGTTCTGTGCATCAGATAATACCAAGGTGGTGGCCCCACCCACCCATCCAACTGTTCCATGCATCAGATAATACCAAGGTGGTGGCCCCACCCACCCATCCAACTGTTCTATGCATCAGATAATACCAAGGTGGTGGCCCCACCCACCCATCCAACTGTTCTATGCATCAGATAATACCAAGGTGGTGGCCCACCCACCCATCCAACTGTTCTATGCATCAGATAATACCAAGGTGGTGGCCCCACCCACCCATCCAACTGTTCTATGCATCAGATAATACCAAGGTGGTGGCCCCACCCACCCATCCAACTGTTCTGTGCATCAGATAATACCAAGGTGGTGGCCCCACCCACCCATCCAACTGTTCTATGCATCAGATAATACCAAGGTGGTGGCCCCACCCACCCATCCAACTGTTCCATGCATCAGATAATACCAAGGTGGTGGCCCCACCCACCCATCCAACTGTTCCATGCATCAGATAATACCAAGGTGGTGGCCCCACCTACCCATCCAACTGTTCTGTGCATCAGATAATACCAAGGTGGTGGCCCACCCACCCATCCAACTGTTCTATGCATCAGATAATACCAAGGTGGTGGCCCCACCCACCCATCCAACTGTTCTATGCATCAGATAATACCAAGGTGGTGGCCCCACCCACCCATCCAACTGTTCTATGCATCAGATAATACCAAGGTGGTGGCCCCACCTACCCATCCAACTGTTCTATGCATCAGATAATACCAAGGTGGTGGCCCCACCCACCCATCCAACTGTTCCATGCATCAGATAATACCAAGGTGGTGGCCCCACCTACCCATCCAACTGTTCTGCATCAGATAATACCAAGGTGGTGGCCCCACCCACCCATCCAACTGTTCTATGCATCAGATAATACCAAGGTGGTGGCCCCACCTACCCATCCAACTGTTCTATGCATCAGATAATACCAAGGTGGTGGCCCCACCCACCCATCCAACTGTTCTGCATCAGATAATACCAAGGTGGTGGCCCCACCCACCCATCCAACTGTTCTATGCATCAGATAATACCAAGGTGGTGGCCCCACCCACCCATCCAACTGTTCTATGCATCAGATAATACCAAGGTGGTGGCCCCACCCACCCATCCAGGTGGTTCCAACTGTTCCATGCATCAGATAATACCAAGGTGGTGGCCCCACCCACCATCCAACTGTTCCATGCATCAGATAATACCAAGGTGGTGGCCCCACCTACCCATCAACTGTTCTGTGCATCAGATAATACCAAGGTGGTGGCCCCACCCACCCATCCAACTGTTCCATGCATCAGATAATACCAAGGTGGTGGCCCCACCTACCCATCCAACTGCTCTGTGCATCAGATAATACCAAGGTGGTGGCCCCACCCACCCATCCAACTGTTCTATGCATCAGATAATACCAAGGTGGTGGCCCCACCCACCCATCCAACTGTTCCATGCATCAGATAATACCAAGGTGGTGGCCCCACCCACCCATCCAACTGTTCCATGCATCAGATAATACCAAGGTGGTGGCCCCACCTACCCATCCAACTGCTCTGTGCATCAGATAATACCAAGGTGGTGGCCCCACCCACCCATCCAACTGTTCTATGCATCAGATAATACCAAGGTGGTGGCCCCACCCACCCATCCAACTGTTCTGTGCATCAGATAATACCAAGGTGGTGGCCCCACCCACCCATCCAACTGTTCCATGCATCAGATAATACCAAGGTGGTGGCCCCACCCACCCATCCAACTGTTCTGTGCATCAGATAATACCAAGGTGGTGGCCCCACCCACCCATCCAACTGTTCCATGCATCAGATAATACCAAGGTGGTGGCCCCACCTACCCATCCAACTGCTCTGTGCATCAGATAATACCAAGGTGGTGGCCCCACCCACCCATCCAACTGTTCTATGCATCAGATAATACCAAGGTGGTGGCCCCACCCACCCATCCAACTGTTCTATGCATCAGATAATACCAAGGTGGTGGCCCCACCCACCCATCCAACTGTTCTATGCATCAGATAATACCAAGGTGGTGGCCCCACCCACCCATCCAACTGTTCTATGCATCAGATAATACCAAGGTGGTGGCCCCACCCACCCATCCAACTGTTCTATGCATCAGATAATACCAAGGTGGTGGCCCCACCCACCCATCCAACTGTTCCATGCATCAGATAATACCAAGGTGGTGGCCCCACCTACCCATCCAACTGCTCTGTGCATCAGATAATACCAAGGTGGTGGCCCCACCCACCCATCCAACTGTTCCATGCATCAGATAATACCAAGGTGGTGGCCCCACCTACCCATCCAACTGCTCTGTGCATCAGATAATACCAAGGTGGTGGCCCCACCCACCCATCCAACTGTTCTATGCATCAGATAATACCAAGGTGGTGGCCCCACCTACCCATCCAACTGCTCTGTGCATCAGATAATACCAAGGTGGTGGCCCCACCCACCCATCCAACTGTTCCATGCATCAGATAATACCAAGGTGGTGGCCCCACCTACCCATCCAACTGCTCTGTGCATCAGATAATACCAAGGGTGGTGGCCCCACCCACCCATCCAACTGTTCTATGCATCAGATAATACCAAGGTGGTGGCCCCCACCCACCCATCCAACTGTTCTATGCATCAGATAATACCAAGGTGGTGGCCCCACCCACCCATCCAACTGTTCCATGCATCAGATAATACCAAGGTGGTGGCCCCACCCACCCATCCAACTGTTCTATGCATCAGATAATACCAAGGTGGTGGCCCCACCCACCCATCCAACTGTTCCATGCATCAGATAATACCAAGGTGGTGGCCCCACCCTACCCATCCAACTGCTCTGTGCATCAGATAATACCAAGGTGGTGGCCCCACCCACCCATCCAACTGTTCCATGCATCAGATAATACCAAGGTGGTGGCCCCACCTACCCATCCAACTGCTCTGTGCATCAGATAATACCAAGGTGGTGGCCCCACCCACCCATCCAACTGTTCTATGCATCAGATAATACCAAGGTGGTGGCCCCACCCACCCATCCGACTGTTCTATGCATCAGATAATACCAAGGTGGTGGCCCCACCCACCCATCCAACTGTTCTATGCATCAGATAATACCAAGGTGGTGGCCCCACCCACCCATCCAACTGTTCTATGCATCAGATAATACCAAGGTGGTGGCCCCACCCACCCATCCAACTGTTCTATGCATCAGATAATACCAAGGTGGTGGCCCCACCCACCCATCCAACTGTTCTATGCATCAGATAATACCAAGGTGGTGGCCCCACCCACCCATACAACTGTTCTATGCATCAGATAATACTAAGGTGGTGGCCCCACCCACCCATCCAACAGCATTTATGTTGCTATGAACAATTAATCATGCTACGGTCTAAGAGTCCTAGGACCCCCTGACCTCATGCCGTAAGCCCCCTGACCCCTTGTCACGAGCAGCTGGCATTAATAAACATTATATTCTCCCTCACAAGATACCCAGTTCTTGTGCACATATACAAGTTACACTACATTGTTCCAGTGCACAAGCGTGTTAGTGTGATGTATCAACCTACAAACTTTGCGTTCTAGACCCCCTGACCCCTTGTCCTAAGCCCTCTAATCCCCCCTGTCACATTCAGCTGGCAGCAATATACATTATATTCTCCAGCGCAAGATACCCAGTTGAATCTTGTGCACATATACAGGTACATTATATTCTCATGTGCACAAGCGTGTGGGTGTGATGTATCAACCTACTGACTCAGCATCCTAAGCCCCACGACCTCTTGTCCTAAGCCCCCGGGCCTCTGCCCCCTGACTCCCTCGTGGGATCTTACCTGAGGTGGGGCGGTTGGAACTCCCCCTTTGCCCTAAGCCCCCTGACCCCTACCCCCTGATGACCTCATGGCATCTTCCCAAAGGCAGGGCAGCTGGACCCCCCCTCCCCCCCCTCCCCTCCCCCCTTTGCACTAAGCCCCCTGACCCCTACCCCCTGATGATCTCATGGCATCTTCCCAAAGGCAGGGCCTGTTGGACACCCCTCCCCCCTTTGCCCTAAGCCCCTGACCCCTACCCCCTGATGACCTCATGGCATCTTCCCAAAGGCATGGCAGCTGGACCCCCCTTTGCCCTAAGCCCCCTGACCCCTACCCCTGATGACCTCATGGCATCTTCCCAAAGGCAGGGCAGCTGGACCCCCCCTCCCCCCGCCCCTCCTCCCTATGTTGCAGAAACTTTGTTCCTGTTGAAACTCCCTCCCTCTGCTGTAGGACCTTTATAAAATGCTGTTGGGACTTGAAACAAAGGCACTTGTGCTGTAGGACCTACAGGCGGTCAGCTACTAGCTACTAGCTACATCCAAAGAACTTGAAACGGAGGCCCCTGTGCTGTAGGACCTACAGGCTGTCAGCTACTAGCTACTAGCTACATCCAAAGAACTTGAAACGAAGGCCCCTGTGCTGTAGGACCTACAGGCTGTCAGCTACTAGCTACTAGCCACATCCAAAGAACTTGAAACGAAGGCCCCTGTGCTGTAGGACCTACAGGCTGTCAGCTACTAGCTACTAGCCCCATCCAAAGAACTTGAAACGAAGGCCCCTGTGCTGTAGAACCTACAGGCTGTCAGCTACTAGCTACTAGCCACATGCAAGGAACTTGAATCAAAGGCCCTTGTGCTGTAGGACCTAAATCATTTGGTGTAGAGCAGGGTAGTACAATGTGCGTGCGGCAGCGCGATTTCGTGCACGCTTTTTGAGCCCCACTGCGTGTTTTGCACAGTTTTCAACCCTCTGTGGGCGCAGCGCTTTTTGCACGAACAGCGTTGACCAATTTGAGGTTTGTGCGCTTTAAGCGCTGACCTATTTGACAACATGTAGTACCCTGGTGTAGGAACTTGACGACAATGCTGCATGCCTTTGCCCCCCCCCCCACCACACACACACACACACACACACACACACCTATGCTGCAGGAATTTTTGTCATGTTGAAACATATGGTGTAGGAACTTGACATCAATGCTGCATGCTGTTGAAAGTATTTTGTAGAAACCAGGGTACTACAAAGCGCGTACGCTTTTTGAGCCCACTGCACGTTTTACGCAGTTTTCTCGACCCCTTGTGGGCGCAGCGAGCAGTTTTTGCGTTTTTTGCACAAGAAAGCGCTGAGCAATTTGACAAAAAAGTAGTACCCTTGTAGAGAGATGAAAAAATACCGAGGAACTTGAAGGAACAAGTCCTATGCAGCATCACAAGCAAACGGAAAATTGGCGGAGTGTGTCGGCAACGGAACGAAAGGTGGCTACGATGGAGCTGACCGAAGCGAGTTAGCAGCGCGACCGTTGGCTGACATGTCGGGTTGCAAGTTTTTGGTCGGACTGACGGACAAATGGGTAAACATGGGGGCTCCCGCCCCCTTGAAGAGGGGGCTCCGCCAAAAAGGTACTTATGGTGCAGTAACATACTAGCCATGGTATTGTTTAAGGTGCTACTTATAGCACATGTGCTACGTTACGTACCTCTGTGTTTTGGGGGCTTCTACCGACTAAGCTTCATAAATCAGTCAATATTACGCCTTATTATGAGGCGTGGGGTGGAGGGGGCACCCCGTTTGCTTTCACTGTGGCCAACCACCAATGACTCAGCTTCGTTATGATTCTTCGATATATTTTATGCAGTTCCGGGGGGAAAGCACATGTGCTGCGTTGCGTACCTTGGTGTTTTGGGAGCTTGTTCTCCCCAGCAAAAGCGCTAGCAGCACCCCAGAGATTAACAGGAGCACCAGTACGGGGCTTTTCTTGAATTGGCCATTGGGTCGATCATGCTGCTATAATCATTAATAAATTATCATAGCATATTTATGAATAGGCTTAAAACTCCTATTATCATGCTGGATTGGCCATTGGCTTGATCCTGCTGGATTGGCCATTGGCTTGATCCTGCTGGATTGGCCATTGGCTTGATCCTGCTGGATTAGCCATCGGCTTGATCATGCTGGATTGGCTATTGGGTTGATCCTGCTGGATTGGCTATTGGGTTGATCATGCTGGATTGGCCATTGGCTTGATCCTGCTGGATTGGCCATTGGGTTGATCATGCTGGATTGGCCATTGGCTTGATCCTGCTGGATTGGCCATTGGGTCGATCATGCTGGATTGGCCATTGGCTTGATCATGCTGGATTGGCCATTGGCTTGATCCTGCTGGATTGGCCATTGGGTTGATCATGCTGGATTGGCCATTGGGTTGATCATGCAGGATTGGCTATTGGGTTGATCATGCTGGATTGGCTATTGGGTTGATCATGCTGGATTGGCCATTGGGCTGATCATGCTGGATTGGACATTGGGCTGATCATGCTTCTTTAGTAAGTATTAAGGGAGCCCCGTCTTATGGTGGTAGGGAACAGGCTGCTACTTTACTTTGGCAAAGCTACCATGGCGGTTGACAGCGACCACGAACATTTAAGCGCACCCAGCCATAGGGATTTGAACCCAGCACGTCCTTCGTTCAAGGAGCTCTACCATTGAGCCATTCATCAAAACGGTATATCATGCTTCTCTAATCATTATAACATTCGAGATTACATCAACATATTTATTTGAAAGTAGCATACTCCTATGATTATGGATGCTTTTGTATATGGGTTGATTTCGATACTCACATTGTCATTAATAAGTGTCCTAGTACTCCTATTAGTATGGATGATTTTGCATATGGGTTGCGTATGAGGTTCTCAGTGGCCACCGTGGCTTCATACACACAGACCCACACCATGTGTGCATATGGGTTGTGTATGAGGCTCACAGTGGCCACCCTTGCTTCATACACACAGTCCCACATCATGTGTGCATATGGGTCACGTACGTTTGCGACTCATCATGTATTCATGTTCAAAATTGCCTATGATCTTACTTCCTACTTGGCATGGACTATGGACTGAACTACCATGCACCACAATACCCACCCGTGAGTACCGAATGTGAATATGTGGGTAGCCTGAAGGCTTAATAAATATTTTTAAATGATTGTTACGCCTTGCAACGGGGCATTAAGTTAAAGGTACCTTCCTGTTGGGCCGCAGCCTTTGATACTGCCTACTAAGATATATAAGCTTAGTAGGCTGTTACTTGTCTCACTGTTTTGAGTAAGGCTTATCTGTGGCTTGGCTTGGTATATCTTTGTAGGCAGTAACTCGTATCGCTTTTTTGGGTTAGGCATATCTGTGACTTGGCTTGGCTTGGTATATATTAGTAGGCAGTAACTTGTCTCACTGTTTTAAGTGTTGGTGAGAGAGAACGGCATCTTTCTGCCTTGTCCTGTTGCATGTGTGGTGTAGCTGGCGTATCGTTATGTTAGTTGGGTGTGTCGGTTAGTTCGGTTACTGGTTTGGGGTTCCGGTTTCTGTCTAGTATGGCGCGGAAGACCTTCCCGTCTTTATTTTTATTGTAATGTAAGCAGCTGTCCTATTTCCCTTTCCTTCTCCACTCACTTCTCCTTCTTGACATGGGCCCATCATAAGAGCGTTCCGTCACAGCTGGTTTCTTGGCTCATGCAGAGAGAGACAAGTTCCATGCAGCGTCGCCTGCGACGCTAAACATTGGCGGAGAGTGATCGCGACAGGTGGCAACGGAAGCGAGTTAGTTACGAGACCGTTGGCTGACGTGTCGGGCTTCATCGTGATCACTGTAAGCAGCTGTCCTGCTTCCCTTTCCTTCTCCACTCTCTCCTTCTCGTCATGGGCCCATCATAAGAACGTTCTGTCACAGCTGATTTCTTGGCTCATGCAGAGAGAGAGAAAATGATAACGCCTGGAAGGGCGTGGTGTAAGGGGGGCCCTCTTGTTTTCCTTGCTTCTCGTAGATGGTAGGGCAATGATACGGTAGATATTACACAGTTGTTACAACGGGTTTTCCCGGTTCACCTAGAGTGACTTAGAGTGCACAGGTCTTCCGCCCTATAGCACTATACTGCGGTGCCGCTGCCAGCTATGGCACGGACTCTGATGCCGGTACCCTAAGGTGCCGCGCCATCTCAGTACTTCCTCCTAGCGCATTGATTGAATGCTTTATCTAACTGTAAAGATCTTATCCTCACCGGCTTCCCCTCGTCACTGTGCTCTGCACATAACTCCGGAATCAAATAGATGATAGGGCAATGATACGGTAGATATTACACAGTTGTTACAACGACGTTACATTACATGTTAAAGTCTACTTGGATTGACACCGAGAGGGTGTATGAGATGTGAAAGGTAGTCGCAAGCAGTTCTTGCGGAAGCAAAGTAGCCAACAGGGATGGCGGCCTTGGGACCTGCCTGTTCCACTTATATTAAAGGGGCCATAGCTGGCTGGCGGTACCAGCCACTGGTTGGCCAGCGGTCGATTGTCACAGACCCGGGCGGACTACATGCCAGGGTAATTCAAAGCGCGCGCTTTTGCGCTTTTGAGCACTGACTTTTTGATCCCCTTTGCGCTTTAAGCGCAGTTTTTTGCAACTCCCTGTGGGCGCAGCAAGCATTATTTCGCTTTTTGCACTACAAAGCGCATTTGTTTTGTTTTCAAGTGCGCGAAAGCGCTGGCAAATTTGGCCACTCTAAGTACCCTGTATGGTACACCTAACAAGGTTTACCCTAACAATTCAAGTGTGACTCACAAGGAGTTGTTCTGATCCTAGGCATCAATAATCTCATGGGCTTGGACATACCGTGCGCACATTCAAGTAATTGGCAAACGAATAGGCAATCGACCGTCTCCAGAACCGGTGTCGAGTCGAACTTGAGTTGGTCCCAGCTTGATACCCCATTGCCAAGTAACTCTTAGCGACTGATGTACTAGGCACTTAGGCAGTGCAGTGGGGCAGTACAGTGGGCCCACCAGTTTTATCAAATTCACTTTTGAAGTGATGCGCTCACTCAATATTGCATGACAACGTTTTTCAGAGTTGTGAAAGGTTTCCCACTCCAGGGTCTCCCGTCACAATCCAGCGACACTGATGATTCAGTTTGAATGGCGTTGCCATATCCTACTTATATATCGGGTTTGATAGCTGCTTAATAATTTTTAAGCAGCTTAAATTGTATAAGTCAGTTTATTTTAGCTTATGTTTTCTTAGATTGTAATAAGTAACTTAGACTAAGAAGTGGCTCGGTAACCGGTATCTAGGTGCCATGTTGGCTAGAGCAGCGCATACTTACGATCCGGATCCCTTAATCTCACTGGGCACGTCCTTAGATGTCATTGTGACAATTCTTGGATGTTTGAATTTCAATTTCAATTTCAGAAGACAAAGAAGCCTTGGAGATAGAAAAACAGGAAATTTGAAAACGCTGAATTCGAGGATTCGAGGAAGAGAGCATAGCCATATCCTACTAATTTATCGGCGTAGCCACCAGGGTACTACTAAGCGCGCGCGGCGAGCGCGGCCCGCGCTGCCTTTTTGAGCCCATCTGCGCGTTTCGCGCAGTTTTTATCAACCCCTGTGCGCGGAGCGCGCTGCTTTTTTTAATATCACAGCGCTTTCCTATTTTCACTCACTCAGAGAAAGGGCAGAAAAGCGCAGAAACCGCTGTCCCCACGTGCGCTTTCTCATTTTTTGGGGGGGGGGGGGGGGGGGGGGGGGGGGGGGGGGGGGGGGGGGCATGCGACCGACGCTTTGCCTCTGCCTGGATGCTGTCTCCATAGTCGGCTTAACTGTCTTGTATACCGTAAACCGAGCGTCAGCATATACGATTAGACGCAGTTTCTCGAGTCGTTTCTGCCTACTACGCGCTATCCTAAACTCCTGATCCGATCGTTCCAGCCCCCTACTCCAGAACGCAGAAAATAGCGCACAAAAAGCGCAGAAAATAAAATACCAGAAGAGTGAAGAAAGCGCATTTTATTTATTTTGAGGAGCGCTTTTTTTCACCGCGCAGTTTTATTTTGGGGCTGTGCGCTCACCGCGCAGTTTTATTTTTTGCCTGTGCGCTTAAGCGCTGGTCAATTTGGCCATAAGTAGTACCCTGGTAGCCACTCCTACAAAATATTTGGCGCACTTAGGGTCTTTGTTATCAACAGGCCATTGTTGGCAAGCTCTACAATAGCTGGGAGGGGTCTACCGACTAAGCCATATAAATCAATCAATAATTCAATATGACGCCTAATTACGAGGCGTGGGGTTGTGGGGGGAGCCCGTTTGCTTCTACTGGGCCTAAGCTTCATCATTGATTCCTCAATATATGTTATGCAGCTTCGGGCAATTAATAGTCATATCTAAGATGTCAGAACAGTTTTCAATAACAAACACCTACATACCCTCCGAAGCAGTGTTTCTTTTTTCAAAAAATCCACCTGCCCACCCGCACCCGTCAACCCACCAGCCCAACGTACCCCAGGAACATACCCGAACGTACCCCGAAGTCCTCCCGACGTACCCTCCCAACCCACAAACCCAACGTACCGACCGCGTACCGACCCAAATCCACCCAGCTTCAAATTACACGCAGATCAATTCCTCCTCCACAATCCGATCCCACTGTAAAAACGTTGACATGCGCCTGGAAGCTTCCAATATCTAGATCGCGCGTGCGAGCAAGCAGCAGCGCAGTCGCAGCGCAGTTGTTGGCCCGAGCGCCAGGCTTTGACGCTTTGTGGACGACCGATTATAATTATAGCAACCCGGGCGAAGCTTGGCGCTGCAAGCAATGTCTGGTCTGCCGAAATTGCCGCCTAGGCCTGGCAAGAAGAAGAAGAGCGACGTATTGGAGGATGATGCTGGTGGGGGGTCCTCCTTGGTAAGCCCTACACCTGACCTGTTGTATGTGGTGGTGTGTGTTTGAGGGTGGGTTGGTGGATGGTTTTGGTGGTTGGTGGTGGTGTGTGGTGTGTGTGGTGGTGGTAGTGTGTGCATGTTGTTGGTGGGGTGTCATATGTATATGGTATGTGTATATGGTATGTGGGGTGTGGGGTGCCATATGTATATGGTATGTGTATACGTGTCCTGCTGGTCGGAATGTGGGTGCGTGTATGCGTGTATGTGTGTGCTTGTGTGTGTTTGTGTGTTTGTGCGTGTGTAATTTGTTTGTTTGTTTGTTTTTGTGTATGTGTGTATGTGTGGTGGTGGTAGTGGTGTTGGTGGAGGTGTGTGTATGTGTGTGGTGTTGAGTGTTTGTAAATGTTTGTTGGTATGTGTGTTTGTGTGTGTATGTGTGTGTCCGTGTACGTATGTGTGGTGGTGGTAGTAGTAGTGGTGGTGGAGGTGTGCGTGCTTGTGTGGTGTTGGGTGTTTGTACATGTTTTTTTGGTATGTGTATACATGTGCTGATGGTCAGAATATGTATATGTATGAGTGCGTCCATGTGTGTGTATTTGTGAATGTGTGTATGTATTTGCTCGTTTGTGTCTGTCTCTCTGTTTGCGTGGGGTAGTAGTTGATTTGGTGGTTGGTAGTGGTGGGTTCTGTGTGTAGTGGTGATAGTGTATGCAGTGTTGTTGGTGGGGTGTCTTACCTGTGCGTAGATGGTATGTGTATATGTGTGTGTTTGTGTGCGTATGTGTGTGTTTGTGCGTGTATGTGTGTGTTTGTGTTTGGTGGTGGTGGATGTGTGTGTGTGCTGTTGGTCAGAATGTGTGTATGTGTGTGTTTGTGTTTGGTGGTGGTGGATGTGTGTGTGTGCTGTTGGTCAGCTTGTGTGTATGTGTATACGTGTACTGTCGGTCAGAATGTGTGTGTGTGTGTTTGCGTGTATGTGTGTGTTTGCGTGTATGTGTGTGTTTGTGTGTGTGTTTTTGTGTGTGCGTGTGTGTGGTAGTAGAGGTGTGTGTGTATGTGTGGTTGCGTGTTTGTTGGGTGTTTGAAAATGTTTGTTGGTATGTGTATATGTGTGCTGTTGGTCGGAATGTGTGTATGTGTGTGTTTGTGTGTGTATGTGTGCGTTTGTGTGTGTATGTGTGTGTTTGTGTGTGTATGTGTGTGTATGTGTGTGTTTGTGTGTGTATGTGTGTGTTTGTGTGTGTATGTGTGTGTTTGTGTGTGTATGTGTTTGTGTGTGTATGTGTGTGTTTGTGTGTGTATGTGTGTGTTTGTGTGTGTATGTGTGTGTTTGTGTGTGTTTTGTGTGTGTTTGTGTGTGTATGTGTGTGTTTGTGTGTGTATGTGTGTGTTTGTGTGTGTATGTGTGTGTATGTGTGTGTTTGTGTGTGTATGTGTGTGTTTGTGCGTGTATGTGTGTGTTTGTGTGTGTATGTGTGTGTTTGTGTGTGTATGTGTGTGTTTGTGTGTGTATGTGTGTGTTTGTGTGTGTTTGTGTGTGTTTGTGTGTGTTTGTGTGTGTATGTGTGTGTTTGTGTGTGTATGTGTGTGTTTGTGTGTGTATGTGTGTGTTTGTGTGTGTATGTGTGTGTTTGTGTGTGTTTGTGTGTGTATGTGTGTGTATGTGTGTGTTTGTGTGTGTATGTGTGTGTATGTGTGTGTTTGTGTGTGGTATGTGTGTGTTTGTGTGTGTATGTGTGTGTTTGTGTGTGTATGTGTGTGTTTGTGTGTGTATGTGTGTGTTTGTGTTTGGTGGTGGTGGATGTGTGTGTGTGCTGTTGGTCAGAATGTGTGTATGTGTGTGTTTGTGTTTGGTGGTGGTGGATGTGTGTGTGTGCTGTTTGTCAGCTTGTGTGTGAGTGTGTACGTGTACTGTCGGTCAGAATGCGTGTGTGTGTTCGCGTGTGTGTGTGTGTTTGTGTGTGTATGTGTGTGTTTGTGTGTGTTTGTGTGTGTATGTGTGTGTTTGTGTTTGGCGGTGGTGGATGTGTGTGTGTGCTGTTGGTCAGCTTGTGTGTGAGTGTATACGTGTACTGTCGGTCAGAATGTGTGTGTGTGTGTTCGCGTGTATGTGTGTGTTTGCGTGTATGTGTGTGTTTGTGTGTGTGTTTTTGTGTGTGTGTGCGTGTGTGTGGTAGTTGAGGTGTGTGTGTATGTTTGGTTCCGTGTTTGTTGGGTGTTTGAAAATGTTTGTTGGTATGTGTATATGTGTGCTGTTGGTCAGAATGTGTGTATGTGTGTGTTTGTGTGTGTATGTGTGCGTTTGTGTTTGGTGGTGGTGGATGTGTGTGTGTGCTGTTGGTCAGAATGTGTGTATGTGTGTGTTTATGTGTGTGTTTGTTTGTTTGTTTGTTTGTTTGTTTGTGTGTGTGTATATGTGGCGGTGGAAGAAGTGTTGATGGTGTTGTTGTTGGTGTTGTTGTTGTTGTTGTTGTTGTTGGTAGTGGTGTTGGTGGTGTTGGTGTTGGTGGTGTTGGTGGTGGTGGTGTGTGTATGTGTTTTGTTGGGTGTTTGTAAAAGCTTGTGTGTATGTGTATACGTGTGATGTTGGTCAGAATGTGTGTTTGTGTGTGTTTGCGTGGTGGTGGTGTAGGTGTACATGTATGTGTGTATGTGTGTTTGTGTGGTGGTGGTGTAGGTGTACATGTATGTGTGTTGGTTGTTTGTATGTATATGTGTGCGTTTGTGTGTGTGTGTTGGTTGTAGTAGTGGTGGTGGTGGAGGTGTATACGTATGTGTTTTGTTATTGTTTGTGTGTTAGTGTGTGTGTGTGTAGTGGTAGTAGTAGTGGTGGTGGATGTGTGTGTGTATGTTTGTTTTGGGGTTTTTGTAAATGTTTGTTGGTATGTGCATGTGTGTGCTGTTGGTCAGAATTTATGTATATGTGTGTTTGTGTGTGGTGGTGGTTGCAGTAGTGATGGTGGTGGATGTGTGTGTATGTATGTGTGTTTTGGGGTGTTTGTAAATGTTTGTTGGTATGTGTATGTGTGTGCTGTTGGTCAGAATTTGTGTATATGTGTGTTTGTGTGTGGTGGTGGTGGATGTGTGTATGTATGTGTGTTTTTGGGTGTTTGTAAATGTTTGTTGGTATGTGTGTGTGCTGTTGATCAGAATGTGTGTTTGTGTGTTTATATGTGTGTGTTGTGTGTCTGTGGTGTTGGTAGTAGTGCTGTTGGTCAGAATGTGTATGTGTGTTTTTGTGCATGTGTGTGTTTGTGTGTGTGTGGTGGTAGTAGTGGTGTCGGTGGTGGAGGTGTGTGTATGTGTGGTGGTAGTGGTGGTGGTGGAGGTGTGTATGTTTTGTTGGGTATGTGTGCATGTATGTCTTGTTGGGTTTTTGTAAATGTTTGTTGGTATGTGTGTTAGTGTGTTTGTGTGTGTGTGTGGTGGTTGCAGTAGAGGTGGTGGTGGAGGTGTGTGTATGTGTGGTGGTAGTGGTGGTGGTGGAGGTGTGTGTGTTTTGTTGGATATGTGTGAATGTATGATTTGTTGGGTTTTTGTAAATGTTTGTTGGCATGTGTGTTTGTGTGTGTGTTTGTGTGTGGGTGTGTGTGGTGGTTGTAGTAGAGGTGGTGGTGGAGGTTTGTATGTATGTGTGTTGTTGGGTGTTTGTAAATGTTTGTTGGTCTGTGTATGTGTGTGCTGTGGGTCAGAATGTATGTGTGTTTGTGTATATGTGTGTGTGTGGTGGTGGTAGTGGTGGTGGTGGGATGGTGTTAGTGTGTTAAGTGTGTGTTTTATGCGTTGTGCGTGTATTAATGCGTTGTGCGTGTATGTGTATATTGGCAAGCTTACACGTGTGATTAATGAAGAGTGTGTGTGATTGGTGGTGGGTTAAGTGTGTGTGTATGTGCATGATCCCTCCCCCCCCCCCCCCCCCCAACCCTCCCACACCCACACCACACCCAACACTGCATGATCTCCCCCTCCCCCCTCCTCCCCTCCACCCCCCTCCCCCTTCCTACCCCCCCATCCACCCCCCTCCACCCACACCCAACACTGCATGATCTCTTCCTCCCCCTCCCCCCTCCTCCCCTCCACACCCCCCCCCCTCTTACCCCCCCCCCCCCCCCCCCCCCCCCCTCCCTACCCCCATCCCCCCCCCCCCCCACACACCACACACAACACACACACAACACAGCTTGACCTCATTCCCCCTCCCCCCCTTCCCCCTCCACCCGCAGGCATCCACGGAGCTCAGGCGACGCGTGCAAGCCCTAGCTGCCACCCCCCATCACCAAACACTGCATGAACTAATTCCCCCCCCCCCCCCCCCCCCACCCTACCCCCTCCACCCACTTACCCCCCGCTTACCCCCCACCCCAAAAAACCTGTGTTTGTGGGTTTGTATGTGTTTGTGTGTTTGTGTGTGTGTGTCTCGTGGTGGTGGTAGTAGTGGGGGTGGTGGAGGTCTGTGTGTATGTGTGGTGTTGGGTGTTTGTAACTGTTTATTGGTACGTGAATATGTATGCTGTTGGTCAGATTGTGAGTTTGTGTGTGTTTGTGTGTGTGTATGTGTGTGTTTGTGTGTATGTGTGTGTTTGTGTGTGCATGTGTGTTGTTGGGTGTTTGTAAAGGTTTGTTTGTATGTGTATTTGTGTGCTGTTGGTTGGAGTGTGTGTGTGTATGTGTGTGTTTGTGTGTGGTGGTGGTAGTAGTGGTAGTGGTAGTGGTGGTGTTCGTATGTGTGCTGTTGGGTGTTAGTAAATGTTTGTGTGTATTTGTGTGCTGTTGGTCGAAGTGCATGTGTGTATTTGTGTGTTAGTATGTGTTTGTGTGTTTGTGTGTTTGTGTGTGCGTGTCTGGTGGTGGTGGTAGTAGTGGTGGTGGAGGAGGTGTGTGTGTATGTGTGGTGTTGGGTGTTCGTAAATGTTTGTTGGTATGTGTATACGTGTGCTGTTGGTCAACATGTGTGTTTGTGTGTTTGTGTGTGTGTGTGTGTTTGTTTGTTTGTGTGTGTGTGTCTGTCGTGGTAGTAGTTGTGCTGTTGGTCAGAATATGTGTGTATGAGTGTGTTTTTGTGTGTTTGTGTGTTTGTGTGTGTGTGTTTTTGTGTGTGAGTGTGTGGTGGTGGTGAAGGTGTGTGTGAATGTGTGTTGGGTGTTTGTAAATGTTTGTTTGTGTATGTGTGTCTGTTTGTTTGTTTGTGTGTGGATGTAGTAGTGCTGCGGTGGTGGTAGTAGTGCTGTAGGTCAGAATGTGTGTGTATGTGTGTTTGTGTGTGTGTTTTTATTTGTTTGTGTGTGGATGATTTTGTGTGTGAGTGTGTGGTGGTGGTGGAGGCGGTGTGAATGTGTGTTGGGTATTTGTAAATGTTTATTTGTGTATACATGTGATGTTGATCAGAATGTGTGCATGTGTGTGTTGTGGTGGTGGTGGTGGAGGTGTGTGTGTGTATGTGTGTGTGTGGTGGTGGTGGAGGTGTATGTGTGTTTGTGTGTTGTTGCGTGTTTGTAAATGTGTTTTGGTACTTGTATATGTCTGCTGTTGGTAGGAATGTGTGTGTTTGTTTGTGTGTGTGTTTGTGTGTGTGTGTGTGGTGGTGGTGGTAGTAGTGGTGGTGGAGGTGTGTGTGTATGTGTGTTGGATATTTGTATGTGTATACGTGTGCTCTTGATCAGAATGTGTGTATGTGTGTTGGTGTGTGTGTGAATGTGTGTGTGTGGTGGTGGTGGAGGTGTGAGTCTGTTTGTGTGTTATTGCGTGTTTGTAAATGTGTGTTGGTATTTGTATATGTGTGTGCTGTTGGTAAGAATTTGTGTTTGTTTGTGTGTGTGTGTGGTGGTGGTGGTAGTAGTGGTGGTGGAGGTGTGTGTGTATGTGTGTTGTTGGATGTTTGTAAATGTTTGTTTGTATGTGTATACGTGTGCATTTGGTCGGAATGTGTACATGTGTGTGTATGTTTGTATGTATGTGTGTGCTTTTGTGTGTTTGTGTGTGTGATTTTGTGTGTGAGTGTGTGGTGGTGGTGGTAGTGGTGGTAGAGGTGTGTGTGAATGTGTGTTGGGTGTTTGTAGATGTTTGCTTGTATGCGTATACATGTGCATTTGGTCGGAATGTGTACATGTGTGTGTATGTTTGTATGTATGTGTGTGTATGTGTGTGCTTATGTGTGTTTGTGTGTGTGTGTTTCTGTGTGTGAGTGTGTGGTGGTGGTGGTAGTGGTGGTAGTGGTGGTAGAGGTGTGTGTGAATGTGAGTTGGGTGTTTGTAGATGTTTGCTTGTATGCGTATACATTTGCATTTGGTCAGAATGTGTACATGTGTGTGTATGTTTGTATGTATGTGTGTGTATGTGTGTGCTTATGTGTGTTTGTGTGTGTGTAAGTGTGTGGTGGTGGTGGTAGTGGTGGTAGAGGTGTGTGTGAATGTGTGTTGGGTGTTTGTAGATGTTTGCTTGTATGTGTATACGTGTGCATTTGGTCAGAATGTGTACATGTGTGTGTATGTTTGTATGTATGTGTGTGTGGTAGTGGTGGTGGTGTGATGGTGTTTGTGTGTTAACTGTGTGTATTATGCGTTGTGTGTGTATTTGTACATCGGCATGTGTGCACGTGTGGTTGATGAAGTGACCTGTGCTTGGTGGTGGTGGTGGTGGTGGTGGTGGCTTGCGTTTGTGTGTGTGCATGATCTCATCGCCCCCCCACCCCCCCATCCCCCTCCACCTTCAGGCATCCACCCAACACTGCATGATCTCCCCCTCCACCCTCCTACCTCTCCCCCCCCCCCCCTTCACCCCCCCCCCCCTTCACCCCCCCCCCCCTCCCCCCCCACACACACACTCCACCTTCAGGCATCCACCGGGCCCAGGCAACGCGTGCAAGCCCTAGCTGCCTCCACCCCCTCCTCCTCCCACCATACCCCCTCACCCACCCCACCCCCCGACAGCATGACCTCATTTCCCTCCTACCATCCCCCCCTCCACCCACCCACCACCCACACCCAACACTGCATGAGTTTCCCCTTCCCCCTCCTAGCCCTCCCCCCTCCTACCCCCCCCCCCCCTCCACCCACAACCAAAAACTGCATGATCTCCTCCTCCCCCCTCCTCCCCCTACACACCCTCCACCCTCTTACCCCCACCCCCCAACCCTACCCCATCCCCCCACCCAAACCAGACACTTACACACACACCTTATCCCCCCACCCCGGCCCCACCCCACCCCAAACCAGACACTTACACACACACTTATCCCCCCCCCCCCCCCCCCCCCCTCCCCCCCCCCCCCAGACCAGACACTTACACACACACCTTATCCCCCCCCCCCCCCCTTCACCCACAGGCTTCCACCGAGCTCATGCAACGTGTGCGAGCCCCAGCCCCCCCCCCCCCCCCCCCCCCCCACACACACACACACACACACAAACACACCATCCACACACACCCAACACTGCATGATTTCCCATTACCCCTCCTCCCCCTCCTCCCTCCTCACCCCCCCCCCCCCCCCCCTCACCCCCTCCACCTTCAGGCATCCACCAAGCTCAGGCAATGGTGCAAGCCTCATCCCCTCCTACCACTCACCCACACACACCCACCCACCCACCCACGCCCAACACTGCATGATCTCATCCCCCTTCCACCAGTAGGCATCCACCATGCTCAGGCAACGCGTGGAAGCCCTAGCTGCCACCCCCCACCCCAACACTGCATTAACTCATTCCCCCCCCCCCCCCCCCTTACCCCCTCCACACCCTTACCCCCGCTTACCCCCCCCCCCCCCCCCCCCTCCACGCCAGGCACCCCCCCCCCTCCCCCTCCTTCCCCTCCATCCCCTCCACCCTCCTATTCCCCCCCCCCCCCCCCCCTCCACCGCCAGGCATCCACCGAGCTCAGGCAATGGTGCAAGCCCTCATCCCACCTCTTACCACCCACCCACCCACCCACCCACCCACCCACCCACGCCCAACACTGCATGATCTCATCCCCCCTCCTACCATCCACCAACCCACACCCACACCCACCCACCCACGCCCAACACTGCATGATAAATCCCCCTCCCACCGTCAGGCATCCACTGAGCTCAGGCTACACGTGCAAGCCCTCCCCCCCCCCCCCCCCCCCCTCTTCCCCCCCTCCCCCCCCCCCACACACACCCAACACTGCATGATCTCATCCCCCCTACACCAGCAGGCATCCACCGAGCTCAGGCAATGGTGCAAGCCCTCATCCCCCCTCCTACCATCCACCAACCCACACCCACACCCACCCACCCACCCACACCCAACACTGCATGATCTCATCCCCCTCCACCCACAGGCATCCACAGAGCTCAGTCAACGCGTGCAAGCCCTAGCTGCCCCCCCCCCCCTTCCCCCCCCCCCCCCCCCCTCACCCTTCACCCCGCTTACCCCCCTTACCCCCCTTACCCCCCCCCCTCCCCCCCCTTTTCCCCACCGACAGGCATCCACCGAGCTCAGGCAATGCGTGCAAGCCCTAGCTTCCTCCTCGGGTGTCCAGAAACTCCTAGCCAACCCCGAGGGCTTTGTCCAAGCCGTAAACTTAGACCCAGCACTGCGAAATCTCAGCCCCCACCCACCCCCACTCACCCATCCACACCCACACCCACACGCACACCCACACACACACCCACCCCCACCCCACCCACACCACGCCCACACCCACGCCCCCACACCCACACCCACACCACACCCACACCCACACCCACACCCACAACCACACGCCCTCAACCCACAGGCATCCACCGAGCTCAGGCAGCGTGTGCAAGCCCTAGCTAGCTCCTCAGGCGTTCAGAAACTGTTAGCCAACCCCGAGGGCTTTGTCCAAGCCGCAAACTCAGACCCAACACTGCGAAATCTCATCGCAAGCAACCCTGCCTTAGCCCAACTGATGAACCCTGATCGACTGAAGAAGACGCTGGAGCTGATTCAGGACCCCTCGACACTTTCCGGCTTGGGGGAGGGGCTGATGCCAGATGGGGGAGGAGACCTGTCGAAACAAAGAGTGGTGAGTCTGTTTTTAAGTTTTTTTTTTTTTTTAGGTTGGGGGAGGGGCTATTGCCTGCCATCATGGCCAGCAACCCTGCCCTAGCCCAGCTGATGAATCCCGATCGGCTGATGAAGACGCTGGAGTTGATCCAGGACCCCTCGACCCTGTCTGGGTTGGTGGTGGGGCTGTTGCCTGAGGGGGGAGGAGACCTGTTGAAACAAAGAGTTTTTATTTTATTTTTTTAGGTTTGGGGAGGGGCTGTTGCCCGAAGTAGGGTCAAGTCAAAGAACCCCCCCCCCCCCCCTTTTTCCCCTTTCCCCCCTTTGTTTTGGAGGGGGGGGGGGGGGGGGGGGGGGGGGGCTATTGCCTGCCATCATGGCCAGCAACCCTGCCTTAGCCTAGCTGATGAACCTCGATCGGCTGATGAAGACGCTGGTGTGGATCCAGGACCCCTCGATCCTGTCTGGGTTGGTGGTGGGGCTGTTGCCTGAGGGGGGAGGAGACCTGTTGAAACAAAGAGTTTTTATTTTATTTTTTTAGGTTTGGGGAGGGGCTGTTGCCCGAAGTAGGGTCAAGTCAAAGCAAAGCCCCCCCCCCCCCCCTTTTTCCCCTTTGTTTTGGGAGGGGGGGGGGGGGGGGGGGGGCTTTGCCTGCCATCATGGCCAGCAACCCTGCCTTAGCCTAACTGATGAACCTCGATCGACTGATGAAGACGCTGGTGTTGATCCAGGACCCCTCGACCCTGTCTGGGTTGGTGGTGGGGCTGTTGCCTGAGGGGGGAGGGGACCTGTCGAAACAAAGAGTGGTGAGCCTTGGGCTTTTTTTGTTTTTTTTTAGGTTGGGGGAGGGGTTGTCGCCTGAAGGGGGGACCAGTCGAAGCAAAAAGTCCCCCCCCCCCCTTTTCCCCTTTTTGGGGGGGGGAGGGGCTACTGCCTGCCATCATGGCCAGCAACCCTGCCTAGCCCAACTGATGAACCCTGATCGACTGAAGAAGACGCTGGGGTTGATCCAGGTCCCCTCGACCCTGTCTGGCCTGGGGGAGGGGCTGATGCCTGAGGGTAGAGGGGACCTGTCGAAACAAAGAGTGGTGAGCGTAGGGCTTTTTTGTTGTTGTTGTATTTTGTAAGAAGTTTGTGGCAGGGGCTGTTGCCTTAAGGGGGGGGACCTGTCCAAACAAAGAGTGGTGAGTCTTTTATTTTGAAGTTTGAGGCAGGGGCTATTGCCTTAAGGGTGGGACCTGTCAAAACAAAGAGTGGTGGGTCTGGGCCTTTTTTTTGTTTTTTGAAGTTGGGGGCAGGAGACGCTAGAGCTGATTCAGGCCCCCTCGGCACCCTCTGGCCTGGGGCAGGGGCTATTGCTCGAGGGGGGAGGAGACTTGTTGAAACAAAGAGTGGTGAGTCAGGGGCTACTTTAATTTGAAGTTTGGGGCAGGGGCTGCTGCCTCAAGGGGGGGACCTGTCAAAACAAAGAGTGGTGAGTCAGGGGCTTTTTTAATTTGAAGTTTGGGGCAGGGGCTGCTGCCTCAAGGGGGGGACCTGTCAAAACAAAGAGTGGTGAGTCAGGGGCTTTTTTAATTTGAAGTTTGGGGCAGGGCTGGTGCCTCAAGGGGGGGACCTGTCAAAACAAAGAGTGGTGAGTCAGCGGCTTTTTTAATTTGAAGTTTGGGGCAGGGGCTGCTGCCTCAAGGGGGGGGACCTGTCAAAACAAAGAGTGGTGAGTCAGGGGCTTTTTTAATTTGAAGTTTGGGGCAGGGGCTGCTGCCTCAAGGGGGGGGACCTGTCAAAACAAAGAGTGGTGAGTCAGGGCTTATTTCTTTTTAGGTTGTGGAAGGGGGGGACCTGTCAAAACAATGGGCAGTCAGTGTAAGGCCATTTTTTTTGCGGGGGTTGGTGGAGTTTTTTTTGTTTAGTTTGAATTTTGTTCCTTCTCCTTTTTCGTTGTTGAGGGAGGGGCTGTTCCTGACAGGGAGGACCTGTTAAAAGAAAGAGTGGTGAGTCTGTTGGTTAGGTTGGTTAGGTTGGGGCTGTACTTATTGGATGGGGGTGTGGTGTGGTGTGGGGGGGTTTTGGTTTAGTTTCATTTCTTTTTGGTTTGGTTTGATTTATCTTTTTTTGTTGTGGAGAGGGGGGACCTGTCAAAACAATGAGTGGTGATTCTGTTGGTTGTATTTGTTACTGTTATGTTTTGTTTATTTGCTTTGTATGGTTTGTTTGTTTGTTTGTTTTGTATGGTTTGTTTGTTTTGTTTTGTTTCATTTGTTTTTGGTTTGGTTTGATTTCCCTTGTTTTGTTGTTCAGGGAGGGGCCTGACAGGGGGGACCTGTCATAACAAAGAGTGGTGGGTCTATTGCTTAGGATGGGGCTATCAATTGGATGGGGTGGGGTGGGTGGGTGGGGGGGGACCCTTCATAAAAAGTGTAGTGGGTCTGTTGGATGGGCTATACGTATTGGATGCTTTCGAGACGGGCCGTGCCCTAGCCCCCTCCACGCCTAACAGCTTTTTATCCCTGGACTCAGAACCCTGAACCCTGGATCCTATTCTATGTAGGACTTGCTGAAGCTTCAGAACAACGCCCACCAACTTTCTTTCCCTGGACCCTGAACCCTAAACCCTGGACCCTGAACCCTATCCTATGTAGGACCTGATGAAGCTTCAGAACAACACCCACCAACTTTTGTCCCTGGACCCTGAACCCTAAACCCTGGACCCTGAACCCGTCACCTATGTAGGACCTGATGAAGCTTCAGAACAATACCCACCAACTTTCTTTCCCTGGACCCTTAAACCTAGACCCTGAACCCTGGACCCTATCCTATTTAGGACCTGATGAAGCTTCAGAATTACGCCCAACAGCTTTCTTTCCCTGAACCCTGAACCCTGAATCCTAAAACCCTAAACCCTGAACTCTGAACCATCTCTCTGAACTGTCTCTCTGAACTCTGAACTCTGATCCTATGTAGGACCTGATGAAGCTTCAGAACTATGCCCAACAGCTTTTTTTCCCTGAACCACAAACCCTGAACCCTGGACCCTGAACCCTGAACCCTGGACCCTGAACCCTGAGCCTTGAACCCTGAAACCTGAACCCTGAAACCTGGACCCTGGACCCTATCCTATGTAGGACCTGATGCAGCTTCAGAATTACGCCCAACAGCTTTCTTTCCCTGAATCCTGAACCCTGAACCCTGGACCCTATCCTATGTAGGACCTGATGAAATTCAGAATTACGCCCACCAGATTTCTTTCCCTGGACCCTGAACCCTGGACCCTCATCTTATTATATAAAGTAGCATGGCCGTGTGGGATTTAGCGGGAGTGAACTTTTTTTTCTTCTACTCCAGCTTGTGTTAACAATTGCCTGTTTATGACAACGTAATCATCAGTATATATAAAGTAGTCGGGGCGTCCAAGGTTTAGCGCGTGCCCGGCACGTGTTCGACCCCTTTTGGTCTAGCCACTTGGGTTTTTGGTTCCATATCTTGCCGACCTGTCGCCCAGGTGGCAGCGAGTCTGGGATCTCGATTTTTTGGCGCAGCCACAGGAACGATTGCCTCTCTTCCGTCCACCCATCCACCCACCCGTCCAAGTGTACCCGGCTTGGTGCGCTGCTTTGCGCTGCTGTACTGTAGCCGACGTCGTTTTCGACTCCTTCTCGCTGCTCTTCTGTGAAATTCTCTTGCATTTCCTGGGCCAAGCCGTTCTGATACTCGAATTTTCCTGCGCACTTCTGCTATATTCTGTGCTCCCTGCCTGAGTCACCCGATGTTCAACAGTTTAGCCTCCCTTTGTCTGCCCAAACACTTTCCCACAAATTTTGCTGCCACTTCCAATAACTTCGCAGCTCCCCCCCGTCGCAGCATTCCCTTCTCCTTATTCTGCGCTTTCACTCCTGCCAGCTCGCTGGCTGCCTTTCGCTGACGTGACCAGGGGAGTCGTTTCGGAATTACCCGTTTCGGAGTTTGCCGTTCCGGAGTTAGCCATTCCGGAGTCAAGGGGGGGGGCTTCCCGTCGGTACAACAGGCTCTATGGTTCCATATCTTGCCGACCTGTCGCTGACGTGGCCACGGGGGTCTTCCCGTCGGCACGACAGGCTCAGATGCTAGTCCTATGTAAGACTTGCTGAAGCTTCAGAGCAACGCCCACCAACTTTCTTTCCCTGGACCCTGAACCCAAAACCCTGAACCCTGAACCCTATCCTATGTAGGACCTGATGAAGCTTCAGAACTACGCCCACCAGCTTTCTTTCCACGAACCTTAAACCCTGAACCCTGGACCCTGGACCCTGAACCCGTAACCTATGTAGGACCTGATGAAGCTTCAGAACAACACCCACCAGCTTTCTTTCCCTGAACCCTTAAATCTAGACCCTGAACCCTGGACCCTATCCTATGTAGGACCTGATGGAGCTTCAGAACTATGCCCAACAGCTTTCTTTCCCTGAACCCTGAACCCTGAGCCCTGGACCCTGAATCCTAAACCCCGAACGCTGAACCCTGAACCCTGGACCCTATCCTATTTAGGACCTAATGAACCCTGAACCCTGTACCCTGAACCTTAAACTCTGAACCCTATGCCCTGTACCCTGAACCCTAAACCCTGAACCCTATTCTATGTAGGACCTGATGAAGCTTCAGAACTATGCCCAACAGCTTTCTTTCCACGGTGCCAGAGCTGATGGGGCTGGGGGGGCAGGAGGGGGGGCCTCAGGGGGCACAGAAGAGGGCGCAGGAGGGGGGGCCTCAGCAGGGTCAGGTATCTCCACTGCTGCTAGTGCCTTTGATCCAATAGATCGCTTCAAGTCACGCATGCAACAGCTCCAGCAGATGAAAATGATGCAAACCACTGGTGCGTGTGTGCATGTGTGTTGTGGTGTGTGTGATGAACAGTATGGGGGGCCTTAGTGGGGTTAGGTATCTCCACTGCTGCTAGTGCCTTTGATCCTATATATCGCTTCAAGTCGCGCATGCAACAGCTCCAGCAGATGGAAATGATGCAGACCACTGGTGCGTGTGAGTAATGGTGTTAGGGTGTGTTTGGGTGTGTGTGTTTGATTGGGTGTGTGTGTGTGTGACTGGGTGTGTGGGTTTGCGAGTGTGTGTGTGAGAGAGAGTGTGTCAGGTTGAGTGTTTATGTTGAAGTCGGGACTTGAACAGCTGCAGCAGATGAAGATGATGCAGACCACTGGTGCGATGTGTGTAATGGTGTGTGTTAGGGTGTGTGTTTTTGAGTGTGTGTGTGTTGGTGTGTTAGGGTGTGTGTTTTTGAGTGTGTGTGTGTTGGTGTGTTAGGGTGTGTGTTTTTGAGTGTGTGTGTGTATTGGTGTGTTAGGGTGTGTGGGTTTGTGTGTGTGTGTGTGTGTGTGAGTGAGGGAGGGAGTGAGTGTGTGTGTTGGTGTGTTAGGGTGTGATGGTTTGAGTGTGTTTGTGTGTGTGAGAGAGGGAGTGTGTGTGTGTGTGTTGGTGTGTTAGGGTGTGTGTGTTTTTAGTGTGTGTGTGTATTGGTGTGTTAGGGTGTGTGGGTTTGAGTGTGTGTGTGTGTATTGGTGTGCTAGGGTGTGTGGGTTTGAGTGTGTGGGTTTGTATTGGTGTGTTAGGGTGTGTGGGTTTCAGTGTGTGTGTGTGTGTGTGTGAAGGAGGGAGTGTGTGCGTTTGTGCGGGAGTGTGAACCTGAACTTCAACGTGCTTTTGATTGTGAATTTGAATTTGAATTTGAATTGCAGGTGAGGGTGGTGGCAAAGGCAGCAGCTAAGAGAACCTGTGTCCACCTCTAAAACATAAAACACAATATTTTCACCTGATTTGAATGTGAATGTGAATTTGAACTTCAATTTTAATGTGGATTTGAATTTGAATTTGAATTGCAGATGAGGGTTGTGGCGATGGCAGCAGCAAAGAGAACCTGCGACCACCTATGAAACAGAAACAAAATGACACCTTATTTGAATTTGAATTTGAATTTGAATTGCAGATGAGGGTTGTGGCGATGGCAGCAGCAAAGAGAACCTGCGACCACCTATGAAACAGAAACAAAATGACACCTCATTTGAATTTGAATTTGAATTTGAATTGCAGATGAGGGTTGTGGCGAGGGCAGTAGCAAAGGGAACCTGTGACCACCTATGAAACAGAAACAAAATTACACCTCATTTGAATTTGAATTTGAATTTGAATTTGAATTTGAATTGCAGATGAGGGTTGTGGCGAGGGCAGTAGCAAAGGGAACCTGTGACCACCTCTAAAAACATAAAACACAATATTTCACCTGATTTGAATGTGAATGTGAGTTTGAACTTCAATTTTACCTCTAAAAATGGTCACCTGTAAAAACATAAAAGCTGGTCACCTCTAAAAACATAAAAACTGGTCACCTCTAAAAACATAAAAACTGGTCACCTCTAAACATAAAAACTGGTCACCTCTAAAAACATAAAAACACAAGTTGTATACCTGATTTGAATGTTAACTTGAACTTGGACTTACTTTTGAATGTGGATTTGAATTTAAATTTGAATTGCAGATGAGGGTTGCGGTGAGGGCAGCAGCAAAGGGAACCTGCGACCACCGCTCCAACCAGCGCCCTTCTATGGTGGAGCTGGCCATTCTCAGGTGGACTTTTGTTTTGAATTTGAACTTGAACTTAAATTTGAATAAAGCAGCATAGGGAACCTGAGACCACTGCTCCAACCAGCGCCCTTCTATGGTGGAGCTGGCCATTCTCAGGAGAACTTTTGTTTTTAATTTGAATCTGAACTTGAATTTGAATTACGCAGCGAAGGGAACCTGCGCCCACCACTACATCCAGTAAAAAAGTATTTTGAATTCGAATTTGAACTTGAACCTGAATTTGAATTAAGCAGCAAAGGGAACCTGCGCCCACCTCTCATTCCCGCACCTTTCTATGGTGGAGCTGGCCATTCACAAGTTGTTTCTTATTTTTCTTTTCTTATATCAATATATATATATATATATATATATATATATATATATATATATATATATATGTATACACCTAAACTCAATGTCTGCGCTGCAAAGGTCTGAGTATGGCTCACGGCCAGTGACAGAGACATTCCTTCCCATGAGGTTTCTCAAAGCCTGCTGGATTATAAAAACAAAACAAAAAATGTGCTGGATTATAAAAGCTGGATTATAAAAACAAAACAAAAAATGTGACGAAATTCAAAACTGCCACCTAAGCACAACAACTGCACTGACTGTACTGCAGGGGTCTGAGTACAAGGGAGCTTTCTCATTCACTTCCAGCGAAAGAGACCTTCCTTTTCATGAGCTTTCATCAAGCATGCAGCAATTCGTTTTATATATATATATATATATATATGTATCCTATACATAATAATCCGTTGTCCGGGGGTTTGGCGAGTGGCCCGGCGAGTGTTTGACCCCTTTGGCCTAGCCACTTGGGGCTTTGGTTCCATATCTTGCCGACCTTTCGCCCATGTGGCAGCGAGTCTCGGATCTCGATTTTTCGAGACCAGTTGCTGACGTGGCCACAGGGGCCTTCCCGTCGGTATGACGGGCTCAATGCTAGCATTATAATATGCCACCGAAGCACAACGACTGCGCTGACTGTTCTGTAGGGGTCTGAGTACCAGGGTACTTCAAATGGCCAAATTTGCCAGCGCTTTAGCGCACTTGAAACAAAAAAAACTGCGCTTTGTAGTGCAAAAAGCGCAAAAATTGCTTGCTGCGCCCACAAGGGGTTGCAAAAAACTGCGCTTAAAGCGCAGAGGGGGTCAAAAAGTCAGCGCTCAAAAGCTCAAAAGCGCGCGCTTTGAATTACCCTGCTGAGTACCAGGGAGCTTTCTATTTCACTTGGAGTGAAAGAGACATTCCTTTACATGAGCTTTCACCAAGCATGTTTTTGATTTTCTTTTTATTTTTTTCAATTAAATTCAAACCTGCCACCTAACCACAAGGACTGTGCTACAGGGGTCTGAGTACTAGGGAGCTTTCTCATTTACGGTCAGTGGAAGAGACGTTCCTTTTCATGAGCTTTCACCAAGCCTGCAGGTTAAAAAAAAAAAAAAAAAAAACATTGAAAAAAAGCCACCTAACCACATTGACTGCGATGCAGGGGTCTGAGTACGAGGGAGCTTTCTCATTCACTTCCAGCGAAAGAGACCTTCGTTTCCATGAGCTTTCACCAAGCATACTGGATCTACAAAAATGAAAAACAATCAGATTAAATTGTGCCACCTAACCACAATGACTGCGATGCAGGGATCTAAGTACGAGGGAGCTTTCTCATTCACTTCGAGCAAGAGAGACCTTCCTTTTCATGAGCTTTCACCAAGCCTGCAGGGTAAAAAAATAAATCAAACCTGCCACCTAACCTCAACGGCTGTGTTGCAGGGGTCTGAGTATGAGGGAGCTTTCTCATTCACTTCCAGCGAAAGAGACATTCCTTTCCATGAGCTATCGCCAAGCCTTCAGCAGCAGGTGCTGAAAGAGTTACCCCCTGAAGCTCAGGCGCAGGTGCTCAAGGCCAGTGCAAACGCCAGCCAGCACCAACAGGCTAGCCAGCAGTACAACCAACACGCTGCGCAGGACCCGGGCAAAGCACAAGCACAGCGGCAGCAACAGCAGTACTACACCATGCTGTACCAGCAGCAGTACAACCGGAGCTTGTGGCAGGGGTCCCAGCCCCCCCCGCCCAGTGGCCCCCCTGCCATGTCAGCTGACGGGGGGGGCCCTGGGGGCCTCGCCCAAAATACTGCTGGTGGGGACCCAGGGGGGCAGGTGTCGGCGGCAGCTGGCACGAGGTCCACTGGGGACTGGGAACTACTCCCGACGGCTGTTGCCGCCAAATGGGGAGGGGGGGGCCCAGCAGGGGGGCTAGGGACAAGACTCCGAAGCGGGACAAGGAAGGGACCAGCAGTGGGGGGGGGCTGTCTCTGCCCTGGCACTGGGACCCAAATCGTACTACGAACATGTACGCCGGAGTGATTGGAGACCCTCACCTACCAAAGGGGGGTACCTTGAGATGTACCGGCAGGTCTCTATGTCCTGTATATTGTTTGTGGTATTGGGGGGGGGGGGGGGGGGGGGGGGTAAGGAGGGGGGGAGGGGAGCTTGTGATGGAGTTGGGAGTGGGGAGTAGAGGGGGGGGAGGGGGGAGGGGGGGTTGTAGTGGTAGTGGTAGGTTGGTAGTAGTATGAGGGGAAAATAGTGGTATGTGTTAAACTCCATAGTAAGGTATCCCCACGTCCTAAACCCCGTACACCCCAAGGGAAGCTACCTTGGAAGTACAGCAGCTTTGTAGTGCCCTGGATATATTTGGTGGTAGGCTGTACTTAATTCTGTAATTAGGTATCCCTAAGCCCTAAGCCCTAATCCCTATATCCTCCATGGGGGCTACATTGAGATGTACTGCAGGTTTGTAGTGCTGCGGATCTATGTTTTCCACACACACACCACACACACACACACACACACACACAACAAACCAACCACCCCACACACCTACGGGGCATACTGTAGTATGGCGGATGCGTTGCTGCCTTTTGTTTGGGCAGCCGTCGTTGGAGCCCTGACCTTTAGCACCCCCCCCCCCCCCCACACACAACACCACACACACACACACATACACATGCAGGGTGTATTGTAGTATGGCGGATGCGTTGTTTCCTTTTTGTTTGGGCTGCTGTCGTGGAAGCCCTCATCTTCACCCCCCCTCCCCTCTCATACACACACACAAACACACACACAACAAACCACCAATTCCACCCACCCACCTATCCACTCCTACCGACACCTACAAGTTTGTATTGCAGTATGGCGGATGCGTTGTTGCCATTTGTTTGGGCAGCTGTTGTGGGAGCCCCCCCCCCCCCCCCCCCCCCCACCAAAAAATACCCCCCTCAAAACAACTCGTCTACACCCACACCCACACACCTACACACCCCATCACCCATAACAATGCAGGGCATACTGTAGTATGGCTGATGCATTGTTGCATTTGTTTTGGGCAGCTGTCGTGGGAGCCCTCACCTTTCAGCACCCATACCCCCCCCCCGCCCCCCCCAACACACACACACACAAACAAACAAACACAAAATTACCTTCCCCAACCCACTCACTCACCATACACAAACAGGGCATACTGTAGTATGGCGGATGCGTTGTTGCCTTTTGTTTGGGCTGCTGTCGTGGGAGCCCTCACCTTCAGCACCATCAACTTCTGGCTCATCGTGCTGTTTGCCATTATCGGATTTGTGGGCGGCATCTATGTCTTTGGCGTTCTCCTGGCAGGTCTGTGTACAAGCATTTTATTTTCCACGTTATTTTGTATCAATTAATTTATTAATTAATTTATTTTTTTATTTAATTTATTTAATTTATTATTTATATTTAATGTTTTTTGTGGTAGTAGTGTGTGTGGCCCTCACCTTCAGCACCATCAACTTCTGGCTCATTGAGCTTTTTGCCATTTTTGGCTTTGTGGGAGGCATCTACGTTTATGGCGTTCTCTGGCAGGTCTGTGTAGAAGCATTTTTATTTTTCACCGTGTTATTTTAATTTTATTTTATTTATCTTCGATTTATTTATTTATTTATTTATTTATTTTATTATTTATAATGTAATGATTTGTGGTAGTAGTATGTGTGGCCCTCACCTTCAGCACCATCAACTTCTGGCTCATCATGCTGTTTGCCATTCTCGGGTTTGTGGGCGGAATCTATGTCTTCGGCGTTCTCCTGGCAGGTCTGTGTACAAGCATTTTTTTCCACTTTTTTTTCTTTTTCAATTGATGTATTATTTACAATGTTCTGTTTTTGTGGTAGTAGTGTGGTGTGGCCTTCACCTTCAGCACCAAATCAACTTCTGGCTCATCGTGCTGTTGGCCATTTTAGATTTGTAGGCAGCATCTACGTCTTTGGCGTTCTCCTGGCAGGTCTGTGAATAAGTATTTTATTTTTCACATAGCCCGCGCACAGTGTTATTTTATTTTATTTATTTGTGATTTATTTATTTATGTATTTATTTATTTATTTATTTATTTATTTGTTTATATATTTGTGTTTGTTTTACTTTATTCGTTATTTATAATGCTTTGTTTTTCGTGGTAGTACCGATAGTGTGTGGTCATCACCTGCAGAACCATCAATTTCTGGCTCATCGTGCTCTGCTAGCCCATTATTGGATTTGTTGGCGGCATCCCTGTCTATGGCGTTCTCCTGGCAGGTCTGTGTGCCGGCTTTTGCCATACAGTTTTTTTTTATGGGCGAATTTATCCGGAATTTAATTAATGATTTTGTGTTGTGATAGTATTATGGGTGGCCTCACCTTGGTGCTGATCACCTCCATCCTGCCAACCTGGCACGGGACATACTGCACACCCTCACCCACCCACCCCCTCCCTCGCCCCCTCACCTCACCTTCCCCCCCCTCCCCAGGCATCCTTCCGAACATGTTGCCCGCATCTCGCATGGTGCGCGCTTTCATCGCAAGCATCGAGTTCACGAACCCTCTCATGCTAATTTCCTTCATACTGCCAACATGGCACTAAACATACTGCGCACACACACCCTCCCCCCACACACACCCTTCCCCCACACACACCAACCAACCCCTCATTCCCCCACCCTCCCCAGGCATCCTACCAAACATGTTGCTTACTGCGGCACACACACCCTTCCCCCCACACACCCCCAACACCCCCCTCCTCTCCCCCACCCCCTCCCAGGCATCCTACTGAACATGTTGCATAGTGCACACCCCAGCCCTCCCCCCCACACACACAAACAACCCCCTCACTCTCCCCACCCCCTCCCACCCCTCCCCAGGCATCCTACCGAACATGTTGCATAGTGCACACCCCCCAGCCCTCCCCCCCACACACACAAACAACCCCCTCACCTCCCCACCCCCTCCCACCCCTCCCCAGGCATCCTACCGAACATGTTGCATAGTGCACACCCCCAGCCCTCCCCCCCACACACACAAACAACCCCCTCACCTCCCCACCCCCTCCCCACCCTCCCCAGGCATCCTACCGAACATGTTGCATAGTGCACACCCCCAGCCCTCCCCCCCCCACACACAAACAACCCCCTCACTCCCCACCCCTCCCCACCCTCCCCAGGCATCCTTCCCAACATGTTGCCCGCATCTCGCATGGTGCCGGCTTTCATCGAAGCATCAATCTCACAAAACCCGACCCCACCCAACCCGACCCCACCCAAAAACAAAACAAAATAAAACAAAAGAACCCAACCTCTTCCCCCCTTACCCTTCCCAGGCATCCTTCCAACATGTTGCCCCGCATCTCGCATGGTGCCCGCTTTCATCGCAAGCATCGAGCTCACGTACCCCCTCATGCTAATTTCCTTCATACTGCCAACATGGCACGGGACATACTGCGCACACCCACCCACCCACCCCTCCCCTCCCTCCCTCACCTCACCTTCCCCCCCTTTCCCAGGCATCCTTCCCAACATGTTGCCCGCATCTCG
>JAJSRW010001758.1:42500-55404 GCA_022414725.1 Microglena sp. YARC
TGAACAACTGAGCCAACTGAACCAACCAACTGAACTGTTTTTTATTTATTTTAACAAGTGTTGGACTTGTCAGGTGGAGAAACCATAGCGCTCTAAGCACTGCCAGGTAGGATAACTAACTCACCAACGCAACCAACTCAACCAACCAACGCAACTGGATTGCCCAAAGCATTGCAGCCTAAGCACTCCAGCACAAGTAGGACGGAACCAAGTCAACCAACTCAACCAACGCAACCAACTCAACCAACGCAACCAACTCAACCAACCAACGCAACTGGATTGCCCAAAGCATTGCAGCCCAAGCACTCCAGGACAAGTAGGACGGAACCAAGTCAACCAACTCAACCAACGCAACCAACTCAACCAACCAACGCAAATGGATTGCCCAAAGCATTGCAGCCCAAGCACTCCAGGACAAGTAGGACGGAACCAAGTCAACCAACTCAACCAACGCAACCAACTCAACCAACCAACGCAACTAGATTGCCCAAAGCATTGCAGCCCAAGCACTCCAGGACAAGTAGGACGGAACCAAGTCAACCAACTCAACCAACTCAACTAAAATAAATTAAAAATAAATCAAATGTATACATACTTAAATAATCCCTGATTCGTTGTCAGGCCTACAAATTTCGAATTTCGAATTACTAATTTTCCATCACGGTAGGTGTGTCGGCGTTGTGTTGCGCGCTTTGACCACCACTGCCCTGCTGTGGGTAACTGCATTGGGGAGAATAACCGAATAAACACGGGGGGAAATTAAATATATATATATATTATATATATATATACTATTCCAGCCATTCCGTCGCCTTTGTGAATTTCCATTTTTCCATTGTTTTTCATTATGCCAGGTGTGTCAGCGTTGTGTTGCGCGCTTTGACCACCACTGCCATTATGCCAGCTGTGGGTAACTGCATTGGGGAGAATAACCGAATAAACATGATTAATACAAATATAATAGTTAAATAAAATATTTTAAATTAATGAATCAAATATATATATGATATTCCAGCCATTCCGTCACCTTTATAAATTTCCATTTTCGTGATTTCTGTCATGCCAGGTGTGTCTGCACTGTGTGGCGCGCTTTGATCACCACTGCCCAGCTGTGGGTAACTGCATTGGGGAGAATAACCGAATAAACATGGTTAATACAAATATAGTAGTTAAATAAAATATTTTAAATTAATGAATCAAATATATATGTGATATTACAGCCATTCCTTTATATATATATATATATATATATATAATATATATATATATATGATATTGCAGCCATTTCATCGCCTATGCAAATTTCCATTTTTATTTTTTCCGCCATTCCAGGTGTGTCAGTGTTGTGTGGCACGTTTTGATCACCACTGCCCCGCTGTGGGAAACTGCATTGGGGAGAATCTGTATAAACATGATAAAATAAATAAAAAATCAATCAATTAATAAAATATACTCAAACACACACAAACCTATTTTTGACCACCACTGCCAGGTGTGCGCTTTGACCACACACACACACAGCAACACCCCCCAACACACACACACAAACAACCCCCCACCACACACCACACACACACAACACCCACAAACACAACACACCACCACCACCACCACCAGGTGTGCGCTTTGACCACCACACACACACAAACACCCCCCAACACACACACACACAAACACCCCCAACACACACCACCACCACCACACCAGGTGTGCGCTTTGACAACACACACACAAACACCCCCAACACACACATACACAAACACCCCCCAACACACACCACCACCACCACCACCACCAGGTGTGTCAACGTTGTGTGGCGCGTTTTGATCACCACTGCCCCGCTGTGGGAAACTGCATTGGGGAAAACAACCAAAGGCAGTTTACGGCGTTCATCACGGCAATGGTCACGGCGCAGGTGTGAGGGGCAAGGGGGTGGGTGTGGATGTTTGTGTGTGTGTGTGACTGGGGGTTGGGTTGGGGTTGGTGTGGGGTGGGTGGGGATGGGGTGTGTGGTGGGGCAACCAAAGGCAGTTTACGGCGTTCATCACGGCAATGGTCATGGCAGGTGTGGGGGGCAAGGGGGTGGGTGGGTGGGTGGGTAGAGGGGACAGGGGGAGGTGTGTGTGTGGAATGTGGGGGGGGACGTGTGTGGGGGGGTGGGGGTGTGTGGGGTGGGGTGGGGGGGGGGGGGGGGAACAACCAAAGGCAGTTTACGGCGTTCATTCACGGCAATGGTCATGGTGCAGGTGTGGGGGCAAGGGGGTGGGTGGGTGGGTGGGTGGGTAGAGGGGGCAGGGGGAGGTGTGTGTGTGGAATGTGGGGGGGGACGTGTGTGTTGGGGTGTGTGGGGTGGGGGGTGGGGTGGGGGGGAACAACCAAAGGCAGTTTACGGCGTTCATCACGGCAATGGTGCATGGTGCAGGTATGGGGGGCAAGGGGGTGGTTGGTTGGGTGGGTAGAGGGGGCAGGGGGAGGTGTGTGTGGAATGTGGGGGGGGACGTGTGTGTTGGGGTGTGTGTGTGTGGGGGGGGGGGGGGGGGGGGGGCGGCGGGGGGGGGGGGGAACAACCAAAGGCAGTTTACGGCGTTCATTGCACGGCAATGGTCATGGCGCAGGTGTGTGGGCAAGGGTGTGGGTGGGTTGGTGGGTGGGTAGAGGGGGCAGGGGGAGGTGGGTGGGTGGAATGTGGGGGGGACGTGTGGGGTGGGGGGGGGGGGGGAACAACCAAAGGCAGGTGTGTGGGTAAGCAGTTGTGGGCGTGGGTCGCTGCACAGGTAGGTAAGGGTGCGGACGGGTGGGTTTGGGGTGGGGGGGGAGTTGTTCTTGTGGGTGGGTGGTTGGGGAATGTGGGTGGGGATGTATTTTGTGGGTGGGGGGGTGGGGGGGGGGGTAGGGGGGGGAATAACCAAAAGCAGTTGACTGATGTCCTGACGGCAATGATCACAAGTTCAGGAGTGGAGGGAAAGGGATGGGTGTGTGTGTGTTTATGTGTGTGTATGGGTGGGGTGGGGGGGTGGGGTGGGGGGGGGGGTGGGTGGGGGGGGGGAATAACCAAAGGCAGTTAACAGCTTTCATCAAGGCACTGGTCACAGCGCAGGTGTGAGGGCAAGCGGTTGTGGGTGTGGGTTTGGGTGGAATGGGGGGGAGGTGTTTGTGTGTGTGTTGGTGTTTATGTGTGTGTGTGTTGGTGTTGGTGTTTATGTGTGTGTTGGTGTTTATGTGTGTGTGTGTTGTGTGTGTGGGGAGGTGGGGTATGGAAAATAACCAAAGGCAGGTTGCGGCATTCATCACGGCAATGGTCGCGGCGCAGGTACGAGGGCAAGGGGATTGGTGTGAGTGTCTGTGTGTGTATGCATGGGGGTGGAGGGGTGGGGTTGGGGTGGGGTTGGGGGGGGGGTACAATTAAAGGTGGTTGACTGATTTAATCACGGCACTGGTCACAGCGCAGGTGTGAAGGCAAGCGGGTGGGTGGGTGGGTGGAATGTGAGGGGAGGTGTTTTTGTGGGTGGGTGGGTGGAATGTGGGGGGGAGGTGTTTTTGTGTGTGGGTGTGGGTGGGTGCGTGGGTGGAATGTGTGGGGGGGGGTGTTTTTGTGTATGGGTGTGGGTGGGTAGTTGGGGGGGAGGTGTTTTGTTTATGGGTGTGGGGGGGTGGAATGTGGGGGGGAGGTGTTTTGTGTGTGTGAGTGGAACGTGGAGGGAGGCCTTTTCTTGTGTGTGTGTGTGTGTGGTGGTGGTGGTGGTGGTGGGGGGGGGGGGGGGGGCTTTTCTTGTGGGTGTGTGGGTGTGGGTGTGTGGGGGGGGACAACCAAAGGCAGTTAACTGCTTTCCTCACGGCAATGGTCACGGCGCAGTGTGAGGGGCAAGGGGATGGGTGCCCCCACCACCACCACCACTACCACACACACGCACCTACCCCCCCACACACACACAACATACCTCCCACCACCCCCACGCACACCCACACCACCATCCACACCACACACACACACCTCCCTCCCACCCCCCCAACACACCTCCCCCACCCACCACACACACCCCACCCCACACACACACACACACACACACCATATACACATACACACAAACACACACCTCCCCCACCCACCATCACCACTCCCCCCCACCACCACACACACACTCAAACACACACACAAACACACACACACACACACCCCAATCAACACTCCCACCCCCCTAACCCCTCAGGTGTGCTGGTTCATGCTGTCAACCAACTTTATGGTACAGCAGTACAGGGAGGAGAATGTGGTACCGCATTCATCCGACACTCTGGCAGACGCATCACACACACACACACCACTCCCCCCCACCACTACCACCAAAAACCCCACCCCACCCTCCCCCACCCTCACCCCTTAACACTAACACCCTAACTCTCATCTGCTGTCAACACCACCAACACACACATACACACACAACTCCCTCCCCCCCGCCCACACCCTATCCCTCAGGTGTGCTGGTTCATGATGTCGACCGACTTCATGGTACAGCAGTACAGGGAAGAGATTTTGGTACCGCATTCATCCAACACTCTGGCAGACGCATCATCACACACATGGACTGAGTTGTTCAAGGCCATGGTCTATGCAGCTGAAGCCCACAAGGGTCTCCTCTTTATGATGCTGTTGCAGGTGGGTGGGGGTGGGTGGGTCTTTGTGTCTGTGTGTGGGTGGGGGGATGGGTGGATAGTGGGGGGCTGAGCTGTTCAAGGCCATGTTTTATGCAGCTGAAGCCCACAAGGGTCTGCTCTTTATGATGCTGTTGCAGGTGGGTGGGTGTACGGGTGTATGTGTCAGTGGATGTGTGTCTGTGGGTGGGGGGGCTGAGCTGTTCAAGGCCATGTTTTATGCAGCTGAAGCCCACAAGGGTCTGCTCTTTATGATGCTGTTGCAGGTGGGGGGGTGTATGGGTCTGTGGGTTGTGTCTGTGGGTGGTGTGGTGTGGTGTGGGGGGGGGGGGGGACAGCTATTCAAGGCCATGGTCTATGCAGCTGAAGCCCACAAGGAAATCTCTTTATGATGCTGTTGCAGGTGGGGGGTTTTGTCTTGACTTGGTGTGTGTGTGTGGGGGGGGGGGGGGGGGCTGTGTGTGTGTGGTGGTACACTTTCATGCTCTATGCAGCAGATGCCCACAAGGGACTTATCTTCATTGATGCTGTTGCAGATGGGTGTGTGTGTGTTGGTGGGGGTAGGGAGGGGACTGAGCTGTTCAAGGCTATTCTCTATGGAGCTAGGGCCCACAAGGTTCAATTTTTTTTTTTAATGCTGCTGTTGCAGGTGGGTGTGTGGGTGGGTGCTTATGGGTCTGTGTGGGTGTGGGTGACTGGGTGGGTGGTGGGTGGGTGGGTGCTTATGGGTCTGTGTGGGTGTGGCGACTGGGTGGGTGTGTGTGTGGGTGCTTATGGGTCTGTGTGGCGTGTGGGTGACTGGGTGGGTGTGTGGGTGGTGCTTATGGGTCTGTGTGGGTGTGGGTGACTGGGTGGGTGGGTGGGGGGTGCTTTATGGGTCTGGTGTGGGGTGTGGTGCGGTGGGTGGGTGCCTTATGGGTGTGGGTGGGTGGGTGGGTGCTCTTATGGGTCTGTGTGGGTGTGGGTGGGTTGGGTATAAAATATGTGGGTGGGGTGCTTATGGTCTGGGGGTGGCTTAATGGGTCTGTTGTGGGGTGTGTGGTGGGTGGGAAAAGAGCCAGCCCGTTTGCTGGTCTTGTGGTGTGGGTGGTGGGTGGGGTGCTTGGGTTCTGGGTCTTAATGGTCCTGTGGGTGTGGGTGGGTGGGGCCTGCTTATGGGTCTGTGTGGGGTGTGGGTGGGTGGGGCTGTGGGTGGGTATGGGTCTGTGTGGGTGTGGGTGGGTGGGTGGCTTATGGGTCTGTGTGGGTGTGGGTGGGTGGGTGCCATATGGGTCTGTGGTGGTGTGGTGGGTGGGTGCTGTGTGGGTGTGGGTGGGTGGGTGCTTATGGGTCTGGTGTGGGTGTGGGTGGGTGGGTGGGTGCTTATGGTCTGGGGTCTTTCTGTGTGGTGTGGGTGGGTGGTGGGTGGGGTGCTTATGGGTCTGTGTGGGTGTGGGTGGGGTTGCTTACGGGCTTCTGTGTGGTGTGGACGTGGTATGGGTGGGTGCTTATGGGTCTGTTATGTGGTGTGTGGGTGGGTGGGTGGGTGCTTATGGGTCTGATGTGGTGTGTGTGGTGGGTGGTGGTATTGGTTATGGGTCTGTGTGGTTGTGGGTGGGTGGAATGCTTATGGGTCTGTGTGGGTGTGGGGTGGGTGGGTGGGTGGGTGCTTATGGGTCTGTGTGTGGTGGGTGGGTGGGTGGGTGCTTTATGGGTCTGTGTGGGGTGTGGTGGGTGGGTGCTTATGGGTCTGTGTGGGTGTGTGGGTGGTGGGTGGTCTGTGTGGTGTGTGGGTGTGGTGGGTGGGGTGGGTGGGTGCTTATGGGTCTGTGTGGGTGTGCTTACTTGAGTGGGCCCCATGAGGTGTTAGATGATGGGGGTGGGTGGGGTGTGCTTATGGGTGCTGTGTGGGTGTGGTGGGCCCGATGAGGTTGTGTATAATGCTGCCTTATGGGTCTGTGTGGTGTGGGGTGGGTGGGCTGGGTGTGGGTCTGTGCTTATGATGGGTGTGCGTGTGGGTGTGGGGTGGTGGGTGGGTGGCTTATGGGTGGGTGGGTGCTTATGGGTCTGTGGGTGTGGGTTGGGTGTGTGGGTGGGTTGCTTATGGGTCTGTGTGCGTGTGTGTGAAGTGGGTGGGTGGTGCTGGCGGCTTGGGTGGGTGTGGTGTGGGTGGGTTGGGTGGGTTGGTAGTGGCGTGGGTGTCTGTTGGTCTGTGTGTGGCTTATGGGTCTGATTGTGCTGGGTGGGTGGGGGTGTGGCTCTATGGTGCTGTCGTTTGGGTGGAGGTGTGGTTAGAGGTGAGGCCGTGGGCGTGGGTGGGTGGCGAGACAGGTAAAGTGCGGGTGGACGTTGGCGGGTGGTTAGCAATGCAGGGTAGTAGAGTGGGTAGGTGAGTAGGATTCGGTGGGGTAGGGGAGTAGGTTGCGGGTGGGGTTAGGGGAGCAGGTTCGGGCTGGGTAGGGGAGTAGGCGGTGAGTAGCGGAGTTAGGGGCGGTGTGGTAGGGGAGATAGGGCCGGTGGGGTAGGGGAGCTAGGTGGGGTGGTGGCAGTAGGAGAGAGGTGCGGGTGGGGTAGGGGAGTAGGTCGGGTGGGGTAGGGAGTAGGTGCGGTGGGGTAGGGGAGTAGGTGCGGGTGGGGTAGGGAGTAAGGTGTGGGTTGGGTAGGGGAGTAGGGCGGGGTGGGGGGTAGGGGAGTAGGTGCGGGTGGGTAGGGGTAGGTGCGGGTGGGTGGTAGGGGAGTAGGTGCGGGTGGGGTAGGGAGGTAGGTGCGGGTGGGTAGGGGAGTCGTGCGGGTGGGGTAGGGGAAGTAGGTGGCGGTGGGTTAGGGGAGTAGGGGTGGGTAGGGGAGTAGGTGTGGGATGGGGTAGGGAGAGTAGGGGCGGGTGGGGGGCGGAGTGGGGGCGGGTGGAATAAATAAACACTTTCCCCCTCCACCCATTCTGCTACACAAGATTCCGCTGGTGATTATCATCACTTCACCGTGTGTGTCTAGCATTTCCCCCCCCCCCCCCCCCCCCCCCCCCCCCCCCCCCCCCCCCCCCTCTTTTCTTCATCTTTTTCTTTCTCCACATATTTTTGTTACCACTGACCTACCCCCAACTTTCTACACAAGATTCTGCTGGTGCTGTCATCCATCCCTTGTGTGGGCCTCCTTTCCTTTTTCCCCCTTTTACCCATATTCCCTATTTCTTTAGACCCCCAGATCACCACTCCACCTCACCTCACACCACCTCACTCACCTTGTGTGGCCCGAGCATGTTTTTGTTCTATTACCATAGCTCTAGGGATTCATTTATTCCCCCCCACCCACACACACACACACACACACATTTTTTGTTTTTTTACCCACACCTACCCACCATCCACCACTTACCACCAACTCACCCCACCCCACCCCCTCCACCCATTTTGTTGCACAAATTCCGCAGGGGTGCTGTCTCACTCTATGGTGTCCCTCCTGTTCCTTTGTTTCCCTTTCCCCTTAATCCTTCTCTATTTTCCACCCCCCATCACCACTCAAACCAAATCTCACATTCACCACCATCTAACCCACCACCGACACACCACCCTCCACCCATTTCTACACAAGTTCCGGCTGGTGCTGTCTCACTCCCCCTGTGTGCCCTCCTTTCCTTTTTACACCACTCACACCCATTCCAACCACCCCCACCCACCCCACCCCCCCACCCCAACCCTCTATTTCATTTGCTACACAAGATTCCCGCTGTGCTGTCATCGCTCCCACCCTGTGTGGCCCGAGCATTATCCCCCCCCCCCCCCCCCCCCTTTTTCTTCATCTTTTTCTTTCATTCCACAATTGTTTTTTTTACCCATCACCTACCCATTTGTTAACAAAGATTTCCGCTGGTTGCTGTCTCACTACCCGTGTGCCCCAGCGTTATTATTTGTATTTGTTATTTTCTTTTTGTATTCCTTTTTTATTTTTTACCCACCACTCACACCAATTCCCAACACCTTCACCCCCCCACCCCCTCCACCCATTTGCCGTTCCCGTTGCGTCCTTTTTGCGCCCGGCCCCCCCCGCTCCCCCCCCCCCCACCCCCACCCCACCCCCCCTCCCCCCCCCCCCACCCCCACCCCCACACACACCACACCCCCCCCACACACACACACTCTATTTTTGTTTTTTACCCCACGACTACCCAACCATCCACCACTTACACCAACTTCCACCCCACCCACCCCACCCCCTCCACCCATTTTTGCTACACAAGGTTCCGCTGGTGCGTCGTCACTCACCCTGTGGCTCCTCCTTTTTTGCTTTCCCCCCCTTATCTATCTTTTTCTTTTCAATTGCTTCCTTTTTTGACCCCCGCCGAACTATCCCACCCTTCCACCACTCACATCAACTCCCCCCCACCCATCTTGCTGCACTAGATTCCGCTGTGCTGTCGGTCACTCCCCCTGTGTCCTGACTCTTTCAATGTTGCCTTCAAATTGACTTGTGAATGAGTGAGTACGATGTCTGAATGCATTTGTTGAGTATATTATTATATATATATATGGTGAGAGAAGAGAGAGAGAGAGAGAGAGAGAGAGAGAGAGGAGACTGTCATCGCTCACCCTGGTGCCCGAGCGCTTTTCAAACTAGCTTCGAATGACTGTAACGAGTGAGTACCCTGTCGTCGCTTGCATTTAGAGTACACATTATTCACATATTTAATTATATTATAGTAGCATTATTATTTTATTATTATTTGTTCTTACATGATTGTTATAGTTGTATTTATATAGTAAAGTAAGATAGGTATATATAGTATTAGTATGTATAGTATAGTTAGCATAGCATAGCATAGCATAGCATAGTATAGTAAAGTATAGTATAGTAAGTATTTATGCATAGTTATAGTATAGCATGTATAGTATAGCATAGATAGATAATATATATTAGTATAGCTAGTATAGCATAGGATATATAGCATAGATAGGAAGGATATTAAAGTATATATAGTATAGCATGTATAATATAGTATAGTAATGCATAGATATACTATAGTATAGTATTGTATAACTATAGTATGCATAGCATAGCATAGTAAATATAGCATAGTATAGTATATTATAGTATAGTATAGCATAGTTATAGTACTAGCATAGGATAGTATAGCCATAGGATAGGATAGGATAGCATAGGATAGATAGGATAGCATAGTATACTATAGTATAGTATAGCATGCATGTATAGTAAATAGCATAGTATAGTTATAAGTATAGTATAGTTATAGCATAGCATAGCATACATAGTATAGTATAGTATAGCATAGTATAGTTATAGTTATAGTATAAGCATAGTATAGTATAGTATAGTTGCATAAGTGCATTTGCATATATGTCACACAAAAAATTCCTTATATGGCTATTGCCACCACCTACATACCACCCCCCCCTCCCCCCCCCCCCCCCCCCCCCCCCCCCCCCCCCCCCCCCCCCCCCCCCCCCCCCCCCCCCCCCCCTCCACAAACACACACAACACACACACAACACACACACCACACACCACCACCACCCCCCTCCAACACCACACCGCACCAACCCATCCATCCACCCACCCACCCCTCTCTCCCCCACCAGCTTATCAACATCTTCCGCTACCAGTACCTTCAGCACAGACAGTGCACTCCCACACACCAACAACACACACACCACCACCACCACACAACCCCCTCCCTCCCCCCCTCCAGCTGATCAACCGTCTCGCTACCCATACCGCAAGCAGAGACAGCTGGTATTGTAAACCGCCTTTACCAGGGGGATACACAACACACCAACACATCACACACCACATCCACCCCCCCCCCCCCCCCCCCCCCCCCCCCGTACACACACACACACACACACCAAACACAGCGGCACCTCCTCCCACCCCCACCAGGCTGATCAACGTTCTTCCTTACCCATACCGCAAGCACGAGACATGGCATTGCCCACACATAAGCCGATAAACACCCACACCTATTTTCTCACAAACACCACACCACCAAACTCCCCCCCCACCCCCCCCCACCCCCACCCCCCACACCACACACCACCTCCCACCCCACCAGGCTGATCAACCGTCTTCGTACCCGTACCTGAAGCATGAAGACCAAGCTGGCTATGCACACCTACAGTTACATACATCCTGCAACACACACACAACACAGTCCCAACACACACACCACCCCACACACACACCACCCATCCCCTCCCCCACCTACATCCCCCTCTCTCACACCACACACACCACCTGCCTCCCTCCCCCCCCCAGGCCTGATCAACCGCCTCCGCTACCCATACCTGAAGCATAGAAGCGGATATGCAACCGCTTGACCAGGGGGCTGTGCAACAATTGCCTCCAGTTCTGACAGCACCCGCAAGTCGGACTGGGGTCTGAAGTTAGAATGCGGTGCGTTGACCCCCAAAAAGCGGGGGGGGGGGTTGCGCGGAAAAATGGGTCCTTTGGCCCGGTTTGGATCCCCCCCCCGTGCCTTTACGGGGTTCTTGTGGGGGTTTATTTTGTTGCGAAAGTGTGGTGGCGTGTGACACATGAGTAGTTTCTGAAGTGTTGTGAAGTGAGTATGTAATTGCAGGTAGGGGTGGGTGGAGTGGGGGGTGGGTGGGGGGCTGTTCAGCAATTGCCTCCATCTGACAGCTCCAAAGTCGACTGTGTCTGAGTTGAGGAGGGAGACAATGTGGTGTGGTGTGGAGGGTGGGGTGGGGGATGTAAAGTGTTTGTGTGTTGTGTTGGGGGGGGGGGGGGGGGGCTGTGCACAATTGCCTCCAGTTCTGAAAGCACGAAGGTTTATCGACTTGGTCGTTGAGAAAGGTGACAGGAGTAAGTGGGCATGTCCTGTGAGGTGTGTTCGTTAAATCGCTATTTTCAAGAATGCTGTACAAAACGGCTCGTCCATAATAACAATGGCCTCCCCCGTATCTTCCTTCGCATCTTCGACATTATGAAGAAGCGACGCAAAAGAAAGGAGCGGGACGAAACAAAGAAGCTAACCAGTAACCCACACAAACAAACAACCAACCCACATTGCAGAGTGCTTACAAACCGGTTACGTCCATAATAATTGATGTAAAAACGGTCGTCCATAATAATTGATTGTACAAACGGTCTCGTCCATATAATGATGTACCAAACGCGTCGTCGCGTAATAATGAAGTACAAACGTCGTCCAAATAATGATTACCAAACGGTCTCCATAATTAATGATGTACAAAGCGATCGTCCCATAATAAAGAATTGGCCTCCCCTGGTACTCCCTTCGCATCTTACAAATCATGAGAAACAAACAAACAAACAAAACAAAATAATCCAAACCAAACCAAACAATCCAACTTATCGGAAACCAAACCACCCCAAAACATGGTCTGAAATGAATAAGATGTTAGACAAAAAAAACAAACTAGCATCACAATTTAACCCAAAACCAACCAACCCATCCCAACCCAACAGACCAAACCAACCAAACCCAACCAACCTACAATGTCAGGAGATAATGCATAAACCCGTCGTCCATAAAACAATGCCGCCCCGTATCTTCCTCGCATCTATGACATCATAAGAAGCGACGCGAAAAGAAACAGGAGCAACAAAACAAAAATAAGCTAACCATTAACCCAAACACAAAACAAAACAAAACCACCCAACCCAACCCGAGCGTTAGAGAATGGATGGACAACCGTCGTCCATAATACAATGACGTCCCCGCATCTTCCTTCGCATCTGTGACATCATGAAAAAAGCGCGCAGAGAAGAGGAGCTATACGAGGTGAGCAAATTCAAGCACGTATGACCGCACACAATGACGTGGAGAGGAAGGGGGCGCAGCCCCCCATCTGGAGGCTGCAGTCGGCCATCGGCCACAAGCTAGTTGGATTGTGGGGGGAGGCTTAGCTGGGGGGCTGGGGTCTGCAGTCGGACGATCGGCCACAACATTAGTTATTGGAATTGTTACATTTCCTTGTAACAAATAAATAAATAAATATACCCCTTGTTACGAGCTGAGTTGAGGCCAGCCCGTTTCTTTCATGGGCAAAACCACCAATAGGGGGGGGGACCATCCCCTAAGGAGATTTGGGCCTGTTCCATTGCTTCTGCACGCGACAATGTCATTGTAACATGTTCACAGGTGTATGCTCATATAATCTGCCTAGCTAGCTGTAAAATCATGTAACAATGAATCCGTTAAGTTCAGAGTGGATGTATACAAATCGGTTTGTAGCCATATTGAAACCATTGTAACAATTCGTCTTAGAACCAGAATCTCTCT